>BQNB010029149.1:0-56003 GCA_026074375.1 Tanacetum coccineum
TATTTAAGCTTTTATGAAATTTTCTTGCATTAAGGGTATTTTGGTAATTTTACACTTGTTGAGATTTTTAGGTTTTACAAGGTCAATCCACAAGATTTGTAGTAATTCACAAAATGTTTATCAAGTAACAAAGCTAATGATTGCCGTGTATCAATTAGCCAAAATGTGTGTATAAATCAAGAAAGAAACAAAGAATGATCCACATAACATAATACATAGAGATGAAGCAAGACTTTATATAAACAAAACATAAAAGTCATATATTATGGGTAATCATAACAACAAGCATATCTACCAATGATAACATAGAATCCTTTCGGCCTATATACTACATCATCACGAGTGCATTAGGATTGGTTTATATCAAATATGCATAAAATGAATTCCTCCCAACCCGGTCGGTCAACATAAGGAAGGGTCTTAAACATTATTCCACTTGGGTTGTTTATCAATTTACCACATAATTCTCACAAGTATGATGATATTGACACGCCATAGACAAACGGTTCAAAATACATCAAGAGAATTAACCCTTTTGGCCTATTTAAATTTCAATGATATACCAAAAGATAAACAATGATCCAAGCAAAGATAACATCGACTTTATAAACATATATATTCACAAGTCATAGCAAAATCATCCAAATACCATATTACATATCACATGTCCAACATATGAGAACAAAGTACCAAACTAATAACCAATTGCTCCCACAAACAACCAATATTCAAACCTCCTGAAATAACTTGAGAGGCTGTCATGGCCTCACTAGAAATCAACAACCAAGTCGCCAAATTGTGTGTTTAGTGACGGGTTTAATATAGTAAAGAAGTTAGAGCTTTGGTGTGAATCATTTAACCCTTGTGGTATAATGTATTTAGGTTCTGGAAACGGTGTTTGGGGTCTAGAAATGGTGGTAAAACAGTGGTAGATCGAGGTCAAGGATGGTGGTATAGTGGTGGTAGAACGATGGTATAAAGGGGCGTTTGGATCATTGGATCCTAAGACCCTCACCTAGTTCTCCTCCTCTCTAATGAAGTTGTATGTAAGATATGAAGTTCCAGGCACTAAAGGGGGGTGTATTTATAGTTTTCTAACACTTGGGGACCAAGTTGGGGGGTCTATGATCGGTTTTTGGTAGTAAATTCGCGTATTAACTGCATCAGACAGAGAGTGCGCCGCACAAACTTATTTGTGCGCCATACTTAGGTTCAGTGAAAAGTGTGTTGTACTTATTGGCAAGTACGGCGTACTTGTCATCATTTTCAGCATTTAGACCAAAAATAAAAGTTGTAGATAATTATTTTCCCGTCGCGTGGGTTGTTGAATCAACTCAATCCAAATTCGTATGCTCAAGTTATTGTCAAAACAGTGGACAGGTGTCGGGAAACTTTGAGTTGAAGTTTACTTCTTCGTTTAAGCTCCATATCTTTGTGTATTCTCCCGTTCTCTTCCACGACACGTCTCATGAACCTACAATAGCAAATATAATCTATTAAGTATCGAAAGTTCATATAATTAACCAATAAATATATATAAAAGCACAGATAACACATATATAAATATGTATAAAATGCGCGTTATCAAATCCCCCACTTTTAAACTTTGCTTGCCCTTAAGTAAATTTAAGAAAAGAAATTTAGAAACAAGGTCCTAGGTGACAAAATAAGGGACAATTTAAAATTATAAAATTTTTGAAAATATCAAAAATATTATTGGTTTTTTTTATAAATAAGCGCAAAAGGCGCAAACACCCCCCCCCCCCCAACACTTAAGGGTTTGCTTGAATTCAAGCAAAATATGAGAAAAATAAAGATAGAAATAAGCTTTACAAAACAATAATAGAATTATGAAAAATATTTTTTGATTTAATATGCGAAAACAAAGATGTTTGATAATACCCAATGATCTTTAAGCTGTTATAACATGACTAAGCACCTCACGAATAAGGAAATGTATAATTCACTCAAACACTCATATGTGATGTAATAGAGGGTAAAAGGGAAATCACACTTAACTGCTCAGACATGATTCATTAAGTTATCATTCGCTTGTACAAGAAACAAAACTGCACCGACGTGACGTAAGCACCAGGTATAATTATCAAAAGAGGACTTTTATTTCGGGTTATAATGTTAGGCTAAGGGATAATAAGGGTGTGGTTAAGGCATGGGAAATATATATTGGAATTAGTTTTATAATAATACATGTCGACAAGTCCAAGAACCCATGTTGCTAGTTACGACATACCACAAACCCGTGAGGTTATCGAACAACAAAACCTCTCATCAATATATCTGGCACATATCATAATATAACAATACGTCACAAGTGCCAACAACAATCTAACTCTTATTTTTATTTATTTATTTCTCTTTTTTCGATTCAACTTTTTTATCCACTTTTTTCACATTTTTTTTTCTTTCTCTTTTTTTCTTTTTTCAATCCACCATTCACATTCAAACAACTAACAATTCCCCCACACTTGAGATAAGAACACACCACAAAAAATACGAAACACGAAGATGCGCAACTTCATTTTCGTTAAAATGGCACAACACTTATAGCAGCGTGCGATACTAAAAGTCCTAAAAAAACCCTTTTCTTTTCCTACAATTCTTTTTGGTTGATGATGGTTGTAGATCCCTTTTTATTAATCATCATCACCAAAATCAATTAATTAATTTATTGATTCGGATAACAAAGCAAACAAAACCCTAAATATGGCGATCACCGGCGCCTCTTTCCTTCAACCCTAATTCTCTCTGATCTACTACCTTCCATCTGCCATATTCCTGCTAAGGCCCTGTTATTCGAGTATCATCACCTAGTGATTGATTGATGTGTCGTTGTGAGTAGGTATTTTATGTATCAAGTTTTACTATTTATTTTATGCCGACTATACCTAAAAACAACACTTTAACGGGCAGTGTACCCAGTCAAGATGTAGCTTCGTTGGTAAGTAGGGTGTCGATCACTGAGAGTGAGAGCGTTAATTCCTAATTCTATCAGTATTTTATTATCTAGTAAACGCTAAAACAATGCAAAAGGGAGTTTCAGCATAGAGACTGTCATGGTTTTTGTGTATCTAACCTAAGTTTTTTGATTGACAAGTAAAGCTATAAACACAACACAAAAGACAAACGAAACAAAAGAAGCGGACGAGAAATAATGTACGGAAAACGAATCACCCCATGAATAATCTGATAAAACTTGTTTGTTTTAATATTTATTTTTTTTTGCAATGATGTCTTATCTCGATAGGAATATTATTCCTAGAACTTAGGCGGTACTTTCATTCCTAAGTACCTAACACGCTAATTCTGTCCACAATTAGACGTATCCGATAATCATCCTTATATATTTATTATTAAATTCATCTAGAGGACAACACCTGTAGTGTTTGACTAACCCTAGCTCGTCGAGACTTTACCCACTTACTGCTTAACAGTGATTTGTAATAGATGGTAGTCCACAATCCAAACTATACCAATGATCAGAACGTTATTAGTACTAAGCCACTACCTACTACGGTACAACCAGTTCAATCGAGGCAAGCAGGACGTTATTAGTGATCGTATTTGTTCCACCTATACGCATTACTATATGGAGAGCTATCCCGGACTCTTAGCCTACGCCCAAACAACACTGAAGTTGTAGCGCATTAAATATGTAGGACTAGACCCAGTTGAATGATAGGTCGCATACTTAAGCACGTAAACAAGTATCATGTGATAAACATAATCAATAATTCAACGATAAATTAAGCAATCAAGATAAACAGACCAAACATTAGATCTTCATAAACATGGCAGATACCTAAAGGTATCAGCCGATAGTCATTGTAAAAATACACACGGTTTTATATATGAACGATTAAAATAAATAAACCTTAATCGAACGCGTATTCGGTTGCGCGAAGATTACAAAAGTTTTCCTATGATCTTGAGGCTCTTTTCTGACCTTCTAGGCTCTTCTGATCGTCTCTTGGTCGACTTGGTGGTTTAGGGATTCACTTGCATACCTAAAATTGAGTTTAGGGTCGTCTGTATATCAGGTTTTCAGAATAGTCGTTTCCAATACTGCTATTGAAGCTCATATGCGTATAGGATTGACTTGGCGTGGGCTCCAAGAATAAAATATTCTAGAATTTTCTTGAGCTGATATGTATACGGCGTATCGGACCTCCTGGATACGGCGTATCAGACCTATTGGGTACGGCGTATTGCGCTCCTCCGGTACGGTGTATTTGGGTCCTTGGGTACAGTGTTTTGTACATATTGGGTACGGCGTATTGGCTCATTGGGCACGGCGTATCGAGCTTTATTCCAGTGTGGTCTTTGGTGAGTGCAGGCACGGATACGCCGTATCTTCCTTGATGGATACGGCGCATTGGTCTTCAGAATAGTAATCTTCAAAATATCATCATTTAAGCTCCAGAATGCGCGCCTTTTGCTAACTTTCACCAATTACTCCATAATTACTGCAATTCTCAAATATAAATGATTAAGTAACAATTCTTTGCAATAGTTATATAAAATGGGTTAATATCATGGGATAAATGATGCTATAAAATAGACGTTATTTGATGTCATCAAATATCCCCCCACTTGAATCCTACTTGTCCTCAAGTAGCCTTTAGAAGTTTATAAAAATGTATCCCTAAGGATATTTTCCATTAAAGCATTTATTTGATCTATTACAAGTACACAACCAAACACCTCACGAAATAGGAAGATGAAAACACTCAAATCACTCAACTAATCTATGTGGTAACATGTAACTAATTCGCTCAATTGCTCGGAAGTGACGAGTATTCTATCATAAGCTTGGCAAGGATACACATCTCCACCACTAAAGCCAAGGAGTAACAAGTTTATAAAGGTAAACATGGGTTTTTGTATGGAAAGGCGTACGGTTGATCATTCTACAATCTTTCACCAGAAGTACCACTCCAACAAGGCAGTTGAAGCACACATACACACCTGGAACGCCGGGATAGACATGTGTGTTCGATCACATCCCCATTTGAATTTAACCAACAGTTAGGATGAAGAATGATATAGGGTAGGAACCTTCTAACTTTCACCAAAAGTCGTAAACCAACAAGGTACAAGACATGCATACACACCTGGAACGCCGGGATAGACATACATGTTCGTATGAATCCTCGTTTGCGTAAAACCAGCGGCTAATCATCAGGTGAGAGGGAAGTAAATTGTTGTTAAAATCAAGAAACAAATAGATTAAGACTTAAGATACAAGTTGCTAGACACTTTTTTCCCGACCGTTAACATGACAAAGACACAACTATTTACAACGTCTTGATCATTGATCAAAAACAACAACCTAAGTTGGCGTTCCCATAACGGTCAACTTCCCAATCATCCCAAAACCTTACATACTTTACAAGGTAAGTGGCGATATCTTCCACTTTGTACAATACTCTACATCGTTGATTTTTTTGACGTATCAACGAATAATCGATCCTTCGTATAATTCCTTCGGTAATGCTCTTTGCGAAACGATTATCTTCAAACTTTCTTTCTCTTTTTTTTGCAATTTTTCTCATTTTTTCGATTTTTTTTGCTAACTATACTTCAAATCTCGGTGTAGTTTCACCATCTTCACGATCATAATAATTCTGGATAATTCCCTTTCGTAATTCTTCCGTTCTTACGGTTGATGCACCATTAATGTGACCGTAGTAAAATCACATGACTTTTGGACTACAATATACATTCCCAATTGCAATGTGCAAATTCCAACGCACAAAAAATCGAAAAGACACAAGACACGGGAACTACAACTTTACACATTAAAGCAACTAGCAACTGTAAATAAACTTTAATCTAACAGGTAGGTTAAGGTGTAAGGGTGTAACGAAACAAATAGTTGGTGTAAATTCCTAAAGGATTGGCTCTACGGGTTGTTATAGTAGATCATCACTCTAAAGATGAGAGTGGAAAAGGGTTTAAACGGGAGGTTAACTAACTGGTGTAGTTAGTTAATAAGCAACATGTAAAGGCGATTTGGGTGTAATCCTAAAATTTACCAATTTAAACAAGTTACTCCAATTAAATCCATAATACTCATTATTGTGGTCTCGAATAGATATACCAAGCCAAGTTCTAAAGTCTACAACATCACCGGCACACTCATATTTTGTGGAATTTGGGTAAACATTTGGAAACGGAAAGGTTAAATCCTCACAATATCTAACAAGGGTTATTGTGTGCGGGTTATGTAACATGTAATTTCACAAAAGTATGCTTGAAAAAATTTTAAATTTGAGCATAATTTAAGCATTTTAATGTGAAAATTAGGACAAGTAAACATTCTAATTCCATCCCCCCACTTGAATTATACAACGTCCTCGTTGTATATATAAAACATTAAATACGGGAATTTAAAAAGAATTAGAATGAGAAACTCCCCTGATATTTGCTCGGTAGATTCTCCATGTTGAGTTTATTGAGCAAGATTGTGTGTTGAACAGCCGCCTTGAAGTTTCAAGACTCCAACACTTCAAGATCTCCAGATTTGTAAATTCTCCACCAATATTCGTCGATATTTCTTTCACGAGGTCCTGTGTAAATTCTCAGAAAACAAATGCAATTCTATCTCCGTGTATTCGTTTGGTTAGACTCGAAATAAATACCTAAAACTGTACAGGAAGTCGATACGCCGTATCCATTCCCCAGGATACGCCGTATTGATACCTGTATACGCTGTATTCATTTAATGAATACGTCGTATAGACTGTGCTGAAAATAAAGACTGGATAACGTCCAGAGAAGGTTTAATACGCCGTAATCCCCATGGGTTATGATATCCCGTATAGACATCTGGAAAGACAGACTCGATAAAAAATAAAAATACATCCAGGTTGACTCCCGGCAAGCACTTTTGTTTACAGAAAAGTCTTTAAGTTAGACTTGCCCTAATTTACTCCCATCCTTATAAAACAATTTGGGTCATACGGGATCCAAAATGCACAACAAATTCTTGATTAGAAAAATGAATGACATCCCTTTGTTAAGATAATTACAAGCCATGATATTAACATTTAATTCCTTGATAAAATTTTAGTTTTGAAAAATTTATTAGATGTATCATGACTTGTTTCCAAAAGCTTATTTGACTCATGTGCATAGGCACCAACATCGTATTTATTAAATCAGGTAATGGTTTGACAGAAATCCTCCGAAGAGTGTTCAATATCGACTTTATCATTATACACAGTCCGTATCCGATTTTTAAAATTCATCGTGATAAACTACGTTTGTTTTTTTTTTTTTTTATACCCAGGAAATAAATCAATTAAAGCAAATAACGTTTTTGTTCTCTTCATCATATTCAGAAATGATGTTTCATCTTTAAATAAATTCATCGATATGTTGAGAGTTTAAAATCGGTTCAGCTTAATAATCTGATGTTTAGACTTTGATCCATACATTGTAAACAATGGCTGGAAATCATTCTCAAAATCTTTAAAGAAGTCTAAATCATCAAAATAACTAACCGTAGGCTCGGGTGATGGAAGCAAAGGCATATTGACTTTATCATTATCATTTTTTGAATCCGTTTTTAAATTGTTGACATAAATTATTTTGTAAGAAAATGAATTTTTGTCAAAAATTACCGTGCAATCTTCATCGTCGGATTCGTCAAACGATATTCTAAAGTCAATTTCATCGTTGTTAAGAGAACTTACCGTAGGCTCACACGAGAGTGTTGCTTCAGATGTTAACGTGTCATTAAAGACTATAGCTGGGAATTCAGTTTCAACAGATCCGAGGTCGTGAACGTCTTCATTATCCCAGATCTTACCATGCGTAGTAGTTTCCCAGTTATACACCTTACCACGCCTACGAGCTTTTTCTTCCTCAAGCCTGATATACTCCTCCATAGTAATGTTGGGGTTGTCCATTTTAACATGTAATAAATTCGCTAGGAAAGAAAACTGTCAAATAGCTTAATACGCCGTATTGATGATGAATACGCTGTATTGGTTTGAAAAAATTTATACGCCGTATCCAATAAATTGAATACGCCGTATTGAGTATTCGACTCAGAGAACTACAGCGAACTGTAATAATGCACACAAACACACAATATGCAAAATATACAATGCAGAAATCAAACACACAAATATGCAAATTAATCTAAACTACACTAAACTAAAAATACTAATAAAACAAGAATTAAACAACTTCACTCCCCGGCAACGGCGCCAAAAACTTGATGTGTCGTTGTGAGTAGGTATTTTATGTATCAAGTTTTACTATTTATTTTATGCCGACTATACCTAAAAACAACACTTTAACGGGCAGTGTACCCGGTCAGATGGAGTTTCGTGGTAAGTAGGGTGTCGATCACTAAGAGCGAGAGCGTTAATTCCTAATTCTATCAGTATTTTAGTTATCTAAGTTAAACCTAAAACTAATGCAAAACAAAAGGGGGGGTTTTAAGCCTGAGAGGGGGGTTTCAGCCTGAGACACTGACACGTTTTTGTGTATCTAACCTAAGGTTTTGAAGACAAGTAAAGCAATAAACACACACAAGAAGACAAACAAACGATAGAGAAGCGGTCGAGAACTAATGTAAGGAAAATGTATCAACCATGAATAATCCGATAAAACGTAGGTTTGTTTAATAGTGCAATGATTGTCTTATCTTGATGGGCATATCATTCCTAGAATTAGGCGATACTTCTTCCTAAGAACTAGACACGCTAATACTGTCACAATTAGAAGCATCTGCATAAAGCATCCTTATATATTGATTATAATTCATCTAGAGGACAACACCATGTATGTCGTACTAACCCTAGCTCATCGAGACTTTACCCACTTACTGCTTAACGGTGATTTGTAATAGATGGTAGTCCACAATCCAAACTATACCAATGATCAGAATGTTATTAGTTAGTACTAAGCCACTACCTACTACGGTACAACCAGTTCAATCGAGGCAAGCAGGACATTATTAGTGATCCTATTTGTTCCACCTATATGCATTACTATATGGAGAACTATCCCGGACTCTTAGCCTACGCCCAAACAACACCGAAGTTGCAGCGCATTAAATATGTAGGACTAGACCCAGTTGAATGATAGGTTATACTTAAGCACATAAACAAGTATCATGTGATAAACATAATCAATAATTCAACGATAAATTAAGCAATCAAGATAAACAAACCAAACATTAGATCTTCATAAACATGGCTGATACCTAAAGGTATCAGCCGATAGTCATTGTAAAAATACACACGGTTTGATATATGAACAATTAAAATAAAGAAACCTTAATCGAACGCGTATTTGGTTTGCCGCGAGATTAAATATTTTTGTTTCTATGATCCTTTTATTGGCTCTTTCTGACCTACTAGACTCTTCTGATCATCTCTTGGTCGACTTGGTGGTTTAGGGATTCACTTGCATACCTAAAATTGAGTTTAGGGTCGTCTATATATATAGGGTCTGATAGTCGGTTCGATACGGCGTATTGGGAAGCTTAATACGGCGTATTGGATGACTTGGCGTGGGCTCCAAGAATAAAATATTCCAGAATTTTCTTGAGCTGATATGGATACGGCGTATCGGACCTCCTGGATACGGCGTATCGGACCTATTGGGTACGGCGTATTGGGCTCCTCTGGTACGGTGTATTTGGGTCCCATGGGTTACAATTAATTTTGACATATTGGTACGTCGTATTGCTCCATAGGCATGCGTATCGAGCTTATTCCAGTGTGGTTCCTTTAGGTGAGTGCAGGGCACGGATGACGCCGTATCATCCTTGATGGATACGGCTCATGGTCTACATAATAGTAAATCTTCCAATAATCATCATTAATAGCTCCATATGCGCGCCTTTTGCTAACTTTCACCAATTACTCCATAATTACTACAATTCTCAAATATAAATGATTAAGTAACAATTCTTTGCAATAGTTATATAAAATGGGTTAATATCATGGGATAAATGATGCTATAAAATAGACGTTATTTGATGTCATCATTGATCTCATAACGAAGTTTCTTACAGGATGTTTGCTTTGGAACCATAGGGTTCGGTTTGATGAATTAAGGCTTGTTTTTATTTTCTTTCGCCTTTGTCATCTTTTGCTTTTTAAATTATTTCCTTTTGAATCCCTAGATCTTTTTCTCCTTTTTCCTTCATGGTTGTGGGTTCTTCGATGAATTCAGATACAAGTGGTTGGAGGTGGGTGTTTGGGAAAAACAGAAATCAAAACGCTAAACGCATTGACAACCCTTTTAAAAAGGACGTTGAAAGAATCGCTACATCATTTTTTGTTTCTAATTTTCCTGAGTCCTTGGATGCTAAAGGTTTGTGGAAAGAGTTTCAATCTTTCGGTCGTATTATGGACGCATTCATTGCTAATAAGCAATCAAAACTTGGTAAGCGTTTCGGTTTTGTTAGATTTTTGGGGGTTAGTAACGAGGATTCTTTTGTTAAAAGTTTTTATAACATTTGGATTGGGAGCTACCATGTTTTTGTATCTGCTGCCAAATTCCAGAGACAAACTAAGTCTGAATCAATCCCAATGAAAAAGAACTTTCCTGGACTCAAGAAACCTAATGTTGCTCAGTCTCGTAAACCTGCTGATTCCAATGGCCATCCTATGTTCTTGGATAAATAATCGTATGCCTCAGTGGCAATTGGTGATGGAGCTCCAAAAGGGGCTCAGAATAATGTTAATCAAGATAAGGATAATCGTATTATTTTGAGTGACCTTGACCTCATTACTGTTGAAGACACCTCTATTATGGTTTTGGTTAAAGTGAAGGAGGTTGACTCGATTAGCAACATGTATCGTATTTGCAGGAATGAAGGATTTGACGATGTCTAGATACATTACGTGGGAGGTTTATGGGTATGGATCCAATTCAATAATGCGAAGACATGTGAGGCATTTAATTCGAATAAAGCCTTACAAAATATTTGGTCAACCACCAGGGTTGCATCACCTTCGTTTAAAGTAGATGAGAGGATGGTTTGGATTGAGATTATTGGTCTTCCGCTATGTGCATGGGGAACAAATGCATTCAAAAAAGTGGCAAGTGTGTTTGGCAAATTTAAGTTCTTTGAATCGAATGCTGATGATAACATGAGTTTAGGAAGAGTTTGTATCGCTATGAAGAAACACTCATTTATTGCTGAGACGATGAAAGTTATTATTCACAGCATGACCTTCAACGTTAATGTTAAAGAAATTGGCACTTGGAGCACTAGTATTGAGAATGATCTAGATTGTAGTGACTCTGAAGGTGGTCAAGAGGATGATGATCGATCATGCAACATGGAAGAAAATCATAATGATGTCCTAGATGATTTGATCAAGCAGGTAGTGGAGCAAAAAGTTTCGCCAAAATACACCAATGATGTCCAAGATGAAAATAATGGGGTTAATCTTGATGGGTCTGACGATATTGGTAGTAAACCTCCAGGTTTTGAATCGTTTATCAAGAAGGATGCAAGTCATTTTTTAAACTCAAAATGGGTGGAAGAAAATAGGGGGAATATAAATACTGTAAACGCAAAAAAGGTAGAGGAAAAGGGTGGCGAGTCCAATGATAGTATCCCTCCTGGTTTCGAGAATTTTGTCACAGCAGTAAAAGGCATTTCACCTTCTCCTTCTAGGTCGAGATCAACTAAGTGCTCAACACCTTTTGGAAACTTTAAATCAAAAGATATGAAAGGGTTCTCTTTTATCGATGAAATGAATAGGATGATTGAAGTGGGTGGTGCGTTAGGATACGACATTAAAGGATGTAAGCGATCCTTAAGGAAGATTATTAATGGGATAGGTGTGTCAATGGTGGATAAATGAATATCTGGTCAATCAATATTTGAGGTTCTAAGAAGCGAAGAAAACGTATGTGGGTCAAAGAGTTGTGTTTTAAACACAATATCCACTTTTTAGGCATTTAAGAGATGAAGATGACTAAGTTGGAGATGTTCCAATTAAAATCTATGAGGGGTAACTTCAGGTTTGACTATGCATGTAGTATGGCTAGAGGTAGATCTGAGGGTCTGGTTACCATGTGGGATCCTAATGTTTTCATTAAAACTCAGATTTGGTGTAGTGATAACTATGTTATTGTGGAATGCAATTGGATGAATTCGGTTGAATACTACTATCTTATTAACGTGTATGGTCCGTAACAACAACCGAAAAAATCAAATCTTTGGGAGTCCCTTCATTTATATCTTCAAAATCATGCTAGAAATATTATTTTGTTCGGAGACCATAATGAAGTTAGATGCGAAACTGAGAGGTTCGGTTCTTCATTCTCAAATAGTGATGCTGTGATTTTTAACTCTTTCATTCGAGATGTTGGTATTATCGACCTTCCTATAGGAGGTAAAATGTTTACTTGGATGAACAAAACTGGAACTAAGTTAGTAAACTTAATCGCTTCCTAGTTTTGAACGACGTTCTCTATGCTCATTCTCACATGCAGGTTACGGTTCTTGATAGAGTTTGGTTGGATCACAACCCTATTCTATTACACTGTAAGAATTATGGCTTTGGTCCGACTCCTTTTAAACTCTTTCATTCATGGTTTGATCGTATTGGTTTCGATGATGTGGTTAAAGATGCATGGAATAGTTTTTTGTTTGAGGCTCATGGTTCCATAATGACTTTTCATGATAAATTAAGAGGTCTAAAAACTCATCTCAAACTTTGGTATTCCCGCACCAAAGATAGTGAACATAGCAGGAAACAAAGTAATGCATTCTTTGAGATTGTTAGATGAAAAGATTGATGCAGGTCAAGCAAATGACGAGGATAGAGAGATCTGTGTTAATACTTTGCTTGAGTTAGAGGGTCTCAACAAATTTGAGTCTATGGATTTAATCCAAAAAGCTCGGATTAAATGGGATGTGGAAGGAGATGAAAACTTTAAATTCTTTCATGGTATTATTAACTCCAAAGGTAATTCTCAAATGATCAATGGGATTTTGCACGAGGGCAAGTGGATTACAGATCCTAATGATATCAAACTTGCATTCCTCAAGTTTTATAAAGATAAGTTTTCATGTCATGACTCGTCGGTTATTTTTCCTCCTATTACGGCTGGTAAGTGTTTATGTGATTCTGAGCGAAACTATTTGGATTCCATGGTGTCCTTAGAGGAAATCAAAGCTGCCGTTTGGGATTGTGGTAGCCAAAAAGCCCCGGGCCCAGATGGCTTTTCGTTATGTTTGTCAAGAAGTATTGGGACCTTTTACATCTAGATATTCAGACTTTCGTTAATGACTTCTTCACATCTGGTATGTTTCCTCCTGGCTCAAATTCGTCTTTCTTTACTTTAATCCCAAAGGTTCCCAACCCTTTGTATATTAAAGATTATAGACATATTTATCTTATTGGTGTTCATTACAATATCGACTCGATTATTAGCCACGAGCAATTTGCTTTTATCTTGGGTCATCAAATTCTTGACGGACCTCTTATTCTTAGCGAGACTATTGACCGGTATAAGAAACAAAAAAAGAAGATGATGTTGTTCAAAGTTTATTTTGAAAAAGCTTTTGATTCGGTAAGTTGGCATTTTTTAGATCATGTTATGGAAAACCTGGGGTTTAGTGTTAAATGGCGTCGTTGGATCAAGGCAGGTCTTACATATTCTAAGGCTTCTATTCTTGTTAATGGAAGTCCCACTTCGTAATTCTCTTTGAATAAAGGGTTAAGGCAAGGTGATCCTTTGTCACCTTTTATTTTTATTATTGTTATGGAAGGCCTTAACATCATCCTAGAGGATGGGTTGGCGGCTAATTTGTTTCGTAGTGTTAAGATTGGTTCATCTAGTTTTCATTAATATCACTTATTCTATGCGGACGATGTTATTATATTATCCGAGTAGAACCAAAATGATATGGATAATATCATTCGTATTCTCAATGTGTTCTACCTTGCTTTTGGTCTCAAAATTAATATCAACAAGTACAATCTATATAGTGTGAGATTTTCTTTAAACGAAGTTCCCCGTATGGTTGCAGGTACAAGCTGTTCTTTTAGCTCCCTTCCTTTTTCTTACCTTGGCTTGCCTATAGGGTCGAATATGGGCCGTATTGAGAATTGGAATGTCTTGATTGATCGCTTTAAAGCTAGATTGTCAGGGGTGGAAAGCTAACTTGTTGTCATTGGGTGGTCGTCTTACCCTTATTAAATTGGTTCTAGGAAGCCTTGGTATATACTATTTGTCTATTTTTAAATCCCCTGAAGCCGTTACTAAGCATCTGGAAAGTCTTCGTGCTTCATTTTTTTAGGGTGCGACTGGTGGCAAAAAGAAGCTTGCTTGGATTAAATGGTCTAATATTCTAGCTTCTCATGATAAAGGATGTTTAGGCGTGGGTATTCTCAAGGCTTTCAATAATTCGCTTTTATTAAAATGGAGATGGCATCATTTAAAGAGTCCATCTGCTCTCTGGGTGAAAGTTGTGAAATCTATCAATGGTGATGAAGCGGGCATTGAGCTAAAAGGATGCCAAACAAATAGAATATAGGCTCGCATTGTTGGTTCTATTTTCCATCTTCACTCAAACGGTATTGTCTCCTTGAATTCTATTTGTTTTAAAGTTGGAGATGGCTCTTTAATTCGCTTTTGGAAAGACACTTGGCTTGGAGACATGCCCCTTTGTTCTTGCTACAGCCGCTTATTTCGATTGAGAAGGATCATAATATCCTTTTTAAAGATCGCTTCGCTAATGGCACTTGGTCGTGGGATTGGTGTAGGCTGGTTAATGGAGGTAGAGTGTATGCTGATCTCAACAACGTCATAACGGATATCAGCTCTTTGATTCTCTCTGATGGTGGAGATAGGGTTTTTTCGTCTCTTTCCACGGATGGGATTTATTCGGTAAGCGATGTTAGAAAGCATATTGATGATTTCTTGCTTCTTAATTCTTTCCCATGCACTAGGTAGTTCAAGGTTATTCCTCGGAAGGTTAACATTTTTATATGGCATTTATTCCTAGATAGGCTGCCTCATCGCCTTAACCTTTCATCTCGGGGTTTGGATATAGATTCTATTATGTGCCCGTTGTGTAACAATCATGTGGAATCAAATGCCCATGTTTTTTTCACTTGTGATATTGCTTCTAACGTTTGGAATCTTGTGCGGGGTTGGTGTGATGCTAAATTCCCAATGTTAATCTCCTGTGAAGATTGGGACACTTGGTTTCTCCATTGGCGTGCTTCAAATGATGCGGAAGTTCAAGCTTATGTTATTTTTGCATCTACATGTTGGGTGCTTTGGCGTTTTAGGAATAATGTCGCTTTTCATTCTCAAGTCATGAGAAAATGTGACATCTTTGATAACATTCGTCTTTTTTCCTTTTTTTGGTTAAAGTTTAGAGGTAAGATGTCTATTAGCTGGACTGATTGGATGAAATCGCCTATGTAATTCTAGCGTCTTGCTAGTGTTTTCTTTAATATGTCGTTGTTCAAAGAAAAAACTTATAGCAAAGTGCGAACAAACTATAAGCAAAAATCAACCAATCATACTGAGCAACTAGCAACCAACCATTTAGACTTTCGACATAGGGTAAGGTTAGGCTAAAGGTTATATATTTTTTTGTATTTTTTTATATTTTTCTGGACGAAAAAATGAATAGAATGGCTCAACGGGGTAAACTAGGGGTATCTAGTACTAAAAATGAGTGCTACAAGGGGGTTTAAATGGATGGGCTAATCGGTGTAATTAGCTAAAAGAATAAATAATATGTTAAATGGATGTGCTAATTTGGGTTAAGTCATAAGTTGCCTCTTTATCGCATAAAAATACCTATATCACGCGAACGTGATCTCATTGCGGTCTCGTAATGATTATCAAGCACAAGTTCTAAAATCAATAAATCACCGGCACACTCATAAACAAAGGAATCAAGCATAAAAGACATATGCCGATATAGGCTCAAAATCCTCACATTTTAGTGGTAATGGTTATAAATGCGCAAGTAATGTCATCGATCCCGAGTCGGATCTGCTCTACCAATCGAGACATATCTCTGATTTTAAAAAAAATGATTTATTAGTAACTAAGTTTATTCTAATATATAAACCTAAATGACAAAAAATTAAAAATTAATATTTTTATATTACCAAGGGCGAACAAAAAGTATAATTTCTAAAAAAAATGAGTCTTATTTTTCTAATTCATTTTCCCCCCACACTTAAGTTGAGCAATATGCGTAATTAGAAAATAACTTAAAATTAGAAAAAGCGCGAAAGGGAACGCCATCACAAGCATGTGAATTCAACCAACAAATATACTGATCCAAATATATGTCACCTAATGTAAGACTTCAGCCGACCAACCACCACTTGTTTATTAAATCTACAAAACAAACAAAACTACAAGAAACGTAAAATTATAAAGCGCGCTTTCGTAGGCACCACGATTGCATTTAGCGTATGCAACAAACCTTTAAACCCCTCGGTTTCCCGAGTGGACGAGTTATAGTCTCATGAGGGTTTTCAGCGAACACACCCACAAAGTTCGTTAAATATATTTTTTAATTACAGAAATCGAGTAAGAAGCACAAAGACCTTATGCGCGTCAAACTTATCAAACAGCAAAATTTTTTATTGTATATGAAAAATACTAGTAATCTTTGATATTATGCAAGAACTAGAGAGATAAGTGGGTTGGAAAGTTTCTTAAGAGAGAAAGTAATATGGAATAGATGATAATAATATTATGTATGTGAAATGAAAAATGAAACAACCAACCACCCTTTCCAAGGCATGGAAAGAGTATATATGCTACAAACAAGGCCGATCATGGGCTTTACTAAGGCTTCCATGGGCCTTGGGCCAGACTAACTTACTAGACTAATCATATAACAAACTACGGGCTAAGACTATTACAACTTGGAAGTGACCGATACTTTTCTTGTTTCCAACAATCTCCCCCTAAGGGAGGTCACTCCATTTTACAAAATTTAAACCTAGCATACTATGCTATATCTCTTAGTCTTCAGCTCGTAAACTTGACTTTCTCTTGTGAATATGTTGTAGTAATCTTTGACTTTAGGCTCGAGCTTGTTCCTTTATCTTTACTTGTAAGTGGAGATGTGATCTTGAGCACTGTGAGATCATCAACCAAGCATAATCTCATTTTGCCATCTTGTTACTTTGTCATCTTGTGATCTTGTGACTTCTGGACCGACATGCTCATACCATTCTTGATTTGTTGACTTGGAAAGCTTTAATGTTGCATCTTTCTTGAAGTTCTTTAACTTTAACACTTCGTCACTTCGAGAAAGACGTTCGGTATCAGAGTAGTGGAAGTCTTGAAACATGTACTTGAGCTTTCATGATGTCTTTATGTTTTGTCGGTCGGGTATGAGCATGTGGTTATGAATCTTGTGAGCCAGCTGGAATCAGGTACCTTCACTACCATCTTTAAGTATCCTGCATTAAAACAGTTAGCAATAAAGCGGGGGGACGAATATGGCTTTGTCATTCGCTCGTGTTTGGTTGGAGTAACCTTCGAATCCGTGAGGATCGACCTGTGATCAGGTAGATTCAATTTAAGAAGAATCTCCTTGACAGGATTTCCCGCTGAAGTATAGAATCTTTCTAACACATATGTATTAGATTCATCAAACTCAGCATGTTCTCATTACCGGAACGTCTCAAAGCAGACAGCACGATAAGAGTGAACCAGTGAGTTACTGTCTTACCGATTGAAATAGAAAAATTGATTTGAAAATCACTCGACGTGTCACTTGCTAAAGTGGTTTTGTGACACATCGAGAGTGTTGATCATTTCAAAAATTCATCATCAATCGTCAATTCATAACCTGGAACAAGTTTGATTCTTATAGAATCGCACCATCGTTTCTTTCCAGTTGTCACAAGTTTGATTCATAAGAATCGCACAAGTCACCTACCAAGAGCTTGTTTGATGTTGGCTCTAGAAGGATTTCCATCGTCATTGTGAATACTTTCGTATCACTTTGATGTTCTGGCAAGATCACAAGGATAATGCGTAGGACTCTTAAGATATTACTAGTTTTCACAGTGTGTGAAGAACCAGTTAATAATGGATAAGTGTCCAAATGAGATTTATGGATGATCTCTTGGCTCTAGACTCAATAGTGCACATTTAGTTTTAGTGATCGGAGGCTGGAGCTGACTGCCACCTTTTCAATATCAACTAACTCGGAATGAGAAAGTCAATAGAAATGAGTTTAATCTCCGTGAGAAATGAAACAAGAGTCTGTTGAGAGACCTTGAGTAGCTAGGGAGGGTTGTGCATAGCGTCACTGGGTCCATGACTGTCTTCAATGTCGGACAACACCTTAGTGTTTCCGACAGCATATGTATTGACCCGGTTTCTGCCTAAGTTTATGGAGGGCTTCTTTCTTTTCACCCTTTATCCTTATAATTCTTTTTCATTCTTCAACCCCTTCAGTGCTTACCGAGACTTCATGACTATTACCTTGTTGGGTTTATTCCAGTAATAGCTCCATCTCAGTCTGCACTTTTCCCTTATTCTCAATTTACTCCTTTTTTCATACCTAAGGACTTCTACACTAACTAGTGGATATCCCTGGGTAGATCCCTCCGGTTCTGGCTGGATCATGGGATTTGAATACCTATGCCTAACCACCTTATATCTCCATAAATTTAAGAACATGGTCGGTCTTTTGGGTATTCCATCACAATCCTTCAAAACCATTGAAAAGTTCAATCAAAGTGTTTGATAAATATCAAAAGATTTACACTTTGAAAGTTTTTCATCATCACTAAAAGCTCCCCCTTAACATGTGCATCGATATCGTAGTACATGCTAAGTGTAGAGTGTACTGAGTCCATTTTATATGATCACATTTCGATACAAGTTAGATTCAGTTTAATCACATTTTCTCCCCTTATCCAAAATGTTAATCCCTTGATATTTTGGATATCAATTGATTAAACGTCCGGGGACAAAATGTTACAGAATAACTTATAGGAACATTTTAATGCTCCCCCTCAAATTATGAGGGATATGATATAGTGTTGAGTACGAAATTTTGAAAGATTTTGAATTTTGTGAAAAATTCTTGAAAAATCATCGTACTCGAACACCACATAAGCCTAAGTCTTTTACTACTTATGTACATATTCACATGTTTATTATATACGAAGATTTGACCTGAATGATGAGAACATCATATGATGAAATCATATGGTCCTTTGTAGCAGCCATAGGTCTCCTTCGTACAATCTCCCACCAACAAACTTTTCTAAGCTCCTCATTAACATTCTTTCTTTCAAGAAGTTGTTAATCTGATCTTTCTCTGTCCAAGCACTCTTCGGCATTGCTTCAACTTTCTTTCCAAGTTACGAAAGTCTTTGCTTCAAACTTCAAGTATGAAACAGATTCAGATACATATGTAACTTGAGCTTGTGTGGTTGGTGATGTCGGTGTTGAAGTTGTCTTAGCTTCCCCCTAAACCAGCAATCCTTTCTTGAGTAGATTCAGAACTTTCTTGCAAGCCGCATCAAGCAGTCTTGATGTATAAAACCCAGATATCTGAAGTACACAAATAACTCGAAACCGCAACACCAAAGTCAATTAAGTCCCGGATGTCCGTATTTCTCCTTACATGATAGTGAGTGAATAATTGTAACACCAAAGTCAAAACTAAGTCCCGGATGTCCACAATATTCCCTTAAGTAGTCGAAATGATAACACTTAAGTCAGCTAAGTCCAAATGTATACTTCTTCCTGCAGGATACTGACTATTTAAAGGAATCATCATACCTATGTGTACCTCTTTCATTAAACAATTCTACCCTTTTAATAATAAGCTTAGTGATTAACCGTTTGAGGAAGCCTTTATTGAATCAGTAACCAATCTTCTCACGCTTAGAATAAATCTTCTTACAACACTTCCCCCTAGTATCTTAAATGATGCATACTTGAAATCACAAGATATCTCTACCCCCATGTAGTTGAAATAGTGCACCCGAAAGTAACAAGTTAAACACTGATTTTCTCTGCGGTTATGACATTTGTCTTCCCGGAATGACCTAAAATAAGAATAGGTTATGAATTCTATCACGTGTACTCATTATCTTTCTTGTATATCTATTCCTTCCCCCTTGCTGGTTTCGATACCTCGGAATCAGCAAAACCCCCTAGTACGTCACATAATACTAGAGATCATGTTTCGAAGAATTGATAAGCTTAAATCTATTCCGTGAGAATCAACTAAGTCTTAAATTGCAAACAAGTCCATAAAGTTTGAAACACATGACATATAAAGCCCTTGTAGTTAATATAAATTAACTCTCCTTTAAAAATGTAATCCGTCATTATACAAAAACTTTATCTGTTTATTCCGTGACTTATTTTGAAAGACCATTTTAAAAGATTATTTGATGACGAATTCTCCCCCTCAAATAATGACCCGTTTTCTATTTAAAGAGTTGTTGTCATTGAGTGAGTGGTCGAATTGTCTGTGAAAATCTTTTTGTTATTACTGAAAACACTGATTCATTGTGAAGACAACTTTTTACCAATAAAAATAAGATTTCTCTTATTTTGACAAATAAATGCACTGACACGTACATTAATTTGTATAAAGGAAGCACGGGTTATGATGCAAAGTAATCACAAGCCTTTGAATGAATATAAAGTAATTCATTCCCGAGAAAATAAATTCCCGTTGTGAGGTCAAGTTGTCTTTTTGACGACATACTTGCCTTGAAGATGATGACCGGGTTGCTATCAGAAATAATAGCAAGCCATTTGGCATGTTTTGAAAACATTTGGAACTTCTGCTCGAACTTCATTTACAAGCTCGTATCATTATTGAATGACATTTCTAAGACCGTAAATGTTATCGATTTTCAGAAGACATGCCATTATTACCTCTTTTTATATTTTCTCATTTTTTAATTTTTTCTTTGGTTTTTTAAAATTTTATATTTTTGTATTTTGTTTTTATAAAAATTTTGAAAAATGAAAAATCTTTTTGGTTTTTATGGTTTTAAAATATATACATATTATACAGGATATTTGAATAGGTACCACTACTATTCATCAACTTCATCTGCCAATTGTTTTAGAGTCTCCGGCGTAAAACTTCGCATTCCCAGCTTGTTGATCAGAAATTGCCAGAACTAACTAATACTACCAGACTTAACTGTTATACTACCAGTATTAAGTCTTTTACAATATATTTCCCAACACACCCCATTCTCAACATGCTCCTTGATAAAGTGAAATTTGATGTCTATATGCTTGGATCTGGAATGTTAAACGTTGTTGCAGCATAAGGCAATAGCGCTTTTGTTATCACGATACATTGGAATTTTATTGAATCCAAAGCCATAGTCGGTAAGCTGTGATCTCATCCAAAGGATTTGAGCATAACAGCTGGACAAAACAATATATTCAGCTTCCGTACTGGATATCGCAACGCTTTTCTGTCTTTTAGACGACCAGCTAACAAGTCTATCACCTAAAAGTTGCATACTACCAAAAGTGCTACGGCGTGTATCTTGACAACCAGCATGATCCGCATCTGCAAATGCTGTTAGAGCAATCGAAGAATCCTTTGGATACCATAGACCCCGATGTACAGTTCCTTTTATATACTGAAAGATCCTTTTTACCGCATTTAAGTGCTTTTCGGTAGGCCAAGCCTGATACCGGGCACACATGCATATAGCAAATTGTAGGTCAAGTCTACTGGCTGTAAGATAAAAGAGGGTGCCAATCATACCACACTAGTGTGATGGATCTACGGCTTTCTCTTCTTTATCCTCATCCAGTTTGGATTTCTCCAACATTGGAGTATCCACCGGGCCACAAGAGTCAAAATCGTATTTCTTTAAAGATTCAAGTGCATATTTTGACTGGTTAATAAAGATGCATCTGGGACTTTGAGAAATCTGTAATCCTAAGAAAAATGAGATTTTGCCCATCATTGACATCTTAAATTTTGAACACATGATTTTAGCAAATAGGTCACAAAGTTCAGGTGTAGAAGCAGCAAAGATAATATCATCGACATATATTTGTACCAAAAGTAATTCCTTGCCTTCCCTATGGATGAACAATGTAGGATTCACTGAACCTTTGGAGAAGTCTTGAGATATCAAGAATGAAGACAACATATCATACCATGCACGTGGAGCTTGTTTCAACCCATAAAGATCTTTCTTTAGCTTATATATGTGATTGGGGTTATCTTTATCCATGAACCCATCCGGCTGGCTAACATAAACCTCTTCCCGCAGATTACCATTCAGAAACGCGGTCTTCACATCCATTTGGTAGACGACCATGTTCATATGAGCAGCAAACGCGAGAAAAATTCTTATAGCCTCTAATCTTGCAACCGGAGCAAAAGACTCTTCAAAATCAATTCCCTCTTCTTAACGGTAACCACGGGCTACTAATCGAGCTTTGTTCTTTAAAATTCCTCCCAGTTCGTCTAGTTTCACTTTGTAGATCCATTTCAAAGTAATCACCATAACTTTGTCTGGTCGGGGTACGAGCTCCCATACCTCAAGTCGTTCAAACTCATTAAGTTCTTCTTGCATTGCTTCAATCCAACAGGCTTGAGTCAAAGCATCTTTATACGTCTTGGGTTCAACAGCAGTGAGGAAAGCATCGTAGTAACAGAAAAGAGCTTGCTCATGTAATTGCAGCCGAGTGGAAACTGGTCTAGCGAGTTCACCGATTATGTTTTCAAGTGGATGATCCTTAGTCCATTTGCTATTGTGTTCAGAAATTTGGTGATCAGGGTGCACAATTGTATGAATAGTGTCCGATGATGAAGGTTGATCAGAAGAGACTTCTGGAATTGGAACACCGAAGTACGGATCATTACCCATATGTGCAACTTCAATATCATGATTATCTTCTTCAACATCGTTCGGAATGACGGGAGGCGGAGTTTCGGGTGTTGTTTGAGAATTACTTGGTGATGGTGCATCTTGATCAACTGTGGTTGAGGAAGGTGTACCGGTTGAGTCAGCAAGAACTGGAGCAATTACTTCATTAATTGGAGCAACAACTTCAGGAGCTGGATGATCAACACTAGGTGAAGGATTGAATAATTCATCAAACAATAGTTGAAACAGTATATCCCAATTAGTTCTTGAAGGTGGTACAAACAGTGTTGAAGGATGAGGGTTTGGCACAGAGTCGTCTCGTAGTTTTCGGTGGCCCTAAGCAATAACAATAAAGATGCCCTATTATACGTGTAAACTAAAGAAAATTGCATATAAACTTGAATTTTATGGCTCATATATGTTTGAAATTATACGTATTTATAAGAAAAACTAATAAAAATGTGGCCATTTATAAGTGGAGGCCCTGTGCGGCTGCACCTATTGCACACCCTTCCGAGACCCCTCTGGTTTGGCACGAGTCCTGAACTGATTGTTGCAGGAGTCATTTCATGAAGTGCGGGTCCTAAACTGCTGTGTTCAGAATCCATCGTAGTCAGCTCATCAAAGTCAACGTGAATGGTTTCAATTATTTGTCTTGTACGTCTGTTGTAAATCTAGAATGATGTCTTCGTGGGTGCATAGCCAATGAAAATACCTATATCGGCCTTCGATTGTAACTTGCCCAAGTTCTCGCTATCATTCATTGGGTAGCAGAGTGCACCAAACACATGAAGATACGATAGGTCAGGAGGTTTGTTGTGCAGAAGCTCGTATGGTGTTTTACCGTGTCGAAGGTGTATCATGGAACGATTTTAGGTATAACAGGCTGTAGCAACTGCTTCGACCCATAGAAATAAAGGAGCTTTTGCATAAATTAACATAGTGCGGGCTGCTTCAATTAGCATACGATTTCGTCTTTCAACAACACCGTTTTGCTATGAAGAGCGGGCAACATATGTTTCATGAGAGATGCCAACCTTCTCATAATATTCACGCAATGTCTGATTAACAAACTCAGTTCCATTATCTGTTCTGATGCGTCAGACGGTTTCCTTAAGTCGTACTTGGATCATCTTTAAAAAATTGATAATAAAAGCTGGAGCTTGTTAGTGTCTTCAGCTTTTGGTTGATGAGAGGATTTCTTGCTTTTTCCTAATGAACATGCTGAACACAAATGATCTTTCTGAAATTTAAGTTCAAGGACATCCTCTTGCAAGACCCGTCATTAGCTAATGTATAAAAGTACCGAAGTTGAGATGTTTTAGGAATTAAAGAGCTTCTACAAGAAAATGCTGAGAAGAACTTAGGAACTGAAGTTGAAGACTTAGTACAGTAAGTCATAGTAAGTGTACTGTTAGTACAAAGGTTAGTACTGTCAGTATATATTTAGTAACATATATGTTATTATATATGCTTGCATATGAGATATGTAATGAGATAAATAGGAATAGATATGCAGATCTCTGTATAATCTCCTAACGCGTTTTATAAGCCATAAGTATTTTCCTTATTGTATAAAAGGAACATACGACATTAGTTAGACATATCTCTATTTCATATACATTCATAGTCGTCCAATAGCATATAAAAGTTAGAGTCTTACTCATGTAATGTAAGGCCAAACATAAGTGGTTTGTGATTTGTTCAATATAGTGAAAGTTCTATGTTCATTGTTTGATTGTTTCTTCTGAGTATATAAAGATTAATTCCGCATATTCTTTATATATACACCACAAGGATTCTAATCTAGTTGTTTAGATTTTTCTAAGCTAATAAAAGATCCATTTAATTGGAACCAACAAGTGGTATTAGAGCGGGTGTTCTGAAACCTTGATTTAGAAGAAACAAACTAGATCCATCTCTCTGTTCATTCCCTATATAGAAAAACTATGGATCTAAAAAATACCCAAAATAATTCTCTTGCAAAACTACCACTTCTCAAGCAAGGTGAATATTATACATGGAGACTCAAGATAGAGTCATACATTCAACTTTAAGACTATGCTCTCTGGGAGATCATAGAGGAAGGCAACTCTTTCAAGCCAGTAGCTCGAACCACTACAAACAAAGATGGTACATCTACTACAACAATACCTGGTGCTGTTACTGCTGAATAGAAGATCCTAAAGAAGAATGATCTTAAAGCCAGAAGCATCCTGATGATGACACTTCAAGTGAGCATCTACATACTTTCAAAAAACACAAGAGACCAATCTTTATTTGAAGCCAATAAAAAAAAAAAAAAAAAAAAAAAAAAAAAGAAAAAAAAAAACAAAAACAAAAAAATAAGCAAGATTTGGTGGTAATGAAGCCACCAAGAAGACTCAAAAGACACTCTTAAAGCAGATGTATGAAACCTTCAACGCTACAAGCTCAGAGTCAATTGACTCTATTTTTAACAGGCTTCAGAAAATTGTAAGCCCATTAACTATCTTAGGTGAAATCATCACTCCAGAAGAACTTAACTTGAAATTCTTAAGAAGTCTTCCTACTGAATGAGGTATGCATGTTATGGTCTGGAGGAACAAATCAGATCTGGGCTCAATAAGTTTTGATGATCTTTACAACAATTTTAACGATGTTGAACAAGAAGTTCAAAAGGAAGTGTAATCTCTAGCTCAAACTCAGGCTCTCAGAATTTAGCCTTTCTCTGAGGTCATAGCAGTACAAATGATGTTAATACTACTAATGTTCATGTTAGTACTGGTAGTACTCTTGTTAGTACTCCTGTTAGTACTGCTAGCACTAATAATAGTACTGCTTGTCTCAGTGATGCCACATTATATGCTTATCTGGCCACTCAACCCAATGGGTCTCAAGTTGTTCATGAAGACCTAGAGCAAATCCATGAAGATGATCTTGATGAAATGGATTTAAAGTGGAAATTGGCATTGCTAAGTATAAAAGCAAGAAAGTTTTATCAGAGAACTGGTAAAAAGATTATCATCAATGGAAGTGATACTGCTGGTTATGACAAGAAAAAGGTGGAATGTTTCAATTGTCATAAGTTGGGACATTTTGCTAGAGAGTGCAAAAATCCTAGGAGTCAAGAGAACAGGAACATAAGTCAAGATAGCTCAAGAAGAACAGTGAATGTGGAAGAATCTTCTTCCAAAGCTATGTTAGCTCTAGATGGGACGGATTGTATATGAGCACATGGCAGATGAGGAGGCTTCTACTAACTTTGCACTTATGACTTTCTCTGACTTTGAGGTACAAAATAACAAAACTTGCTCTAAAACTTGTCTTAAAAATTTTGAAGATCATTAGTCTAGGTATGATAAGTTAAGAATAGAGCTTAATAAGTTTGAATCTGATTTAGATAGCTATAAAAAGGGTTTAGCTTTAGTAGAAGAACAATTGGTCTTTTACAAGAAAAATGAAGGTATGCTTTGTGATCAGATTGCTTTTCTTAAAAGAGATGCTTCATACAAAGATTTAGATATTAATGGTCTTGAGAAACAGGTAGAAAGACTTAAGAAAGAAAAAGAGGAAAATCAGTTTAAAATTGACAAATTTGAAAATGCCTCTAAAAGTCTGGAACAATTGATTGCAAATCAAATATCTGATAACAATAAGAAGGGTCTAGGATATAATGTTGTTCCCCCTCTACTTACAGGCTTGTTTGCACCTCCTAGTGTTGATTTATCAAGTTCAGGAATTGAGAAATTTAAAGAACCTGAATTTGAAGGATATGGTGTTAAGGTAACTAAGAGTGCTAGTGAAAATGTCTCTAAGGAAGTAAAGAAAACTTCAGATGCTCCAATAATTGAAGATTGGGTTTCTGATTGTGATGAAGATGAGACTGTGGTGTTAGAATCCCTTAATGTTCAAAAGCCTAAGCAAGCTGATCAACCTAGGAAAGTTAGTCAAAACCCTAGGAACAACAGTACAAGCTGGAATACCCCAAAGCCTAAGAAATTAGGAGTTGGATTTCAGTTTACACCAAAAGCTTGTTTTGTGTGTGGGAGTTTTAACCATCTAATTAAAGACTGTGATTTTCATGATAAAAAGATGGTACAAAAACCTGTTTTGAACAATGTGAAAAAGGTGACTGGTCAAAGGGAAGTTAGACCAGTTTGGACTAATGCAATGAGGGTAAATCATCAAAATTTCTCTAATTCTAAAAGGAATTTTGCTCCAAAAGCAGTTTTAACCAAGTCTGGCTTAATACCAGTTAGTGCTGCTAGGCCAATTAATACTGCTGTGCACAAACCCTTTGCAAATGTTGCCAAACCAAGGACAAATGTTTTTCAAAAGGCACATTCATCATTAAGAAGACCTTTTTACCAACAAACAGTACTTAAAAACAGAAATTTGAGTAACCAAGTTAATACTGCTAATGTAATTTCTGTTAATACTGTTGGGAAGCAAGGGATTAATGCTGTTAAACCTACAGCATACTGGGCATGGAGACCTAAAGTAAAAATGATAAATCATGTCTACAAGAATACTGGATTTTGTGTTTGTAAGCAATTTGACTATGTTGATCCAACAGGTAGAAACAAGTCAGTAATGGCTTGGGTTCCCAAGAGAAATTAATTCTCTTATACTTGATGATGCTATGTTAGTACTGTTATTGCATTTTCTATGTTTTAGACTAACATTTGCAGGTTCTACAAAGAATCATAGTTGGATTTGAGGGGAGGATTTGATGACAGAATGGATGGTCTTTTAGTGTTGGTGTTACAACCACACAACAAATGGTCATCAATTCACCATGCTTAACAGGCATAAGAATTGGCTAGTCCATAAGCAAACGGTTTGTGGTAAAGACTTTTCAAATCCGTTCATGGTTGACAATTTACCAAAAATTGTAGGGTTCTCAACTCACCTTACTTCATGGTGAAGAGTTGGCTAGTCCAGGATCAAACAGTTCTTGGTAAAGACTACTCAAATCTGTTGATAGCTGATAGTTTGCTAAAAACTATATGGTTATCAATGCACCATGTTTTGCAATAAAGCATTGACTATTCCAGGGCAAACGGCAACTGGTAAAGAATCATTAAATCCGTTTATGGCTGGTAGTTTGCCAAAAACTATAAGTTCAATGATCCACATCTCTCAAGAAGTTATACACTTGAAAGAGGAGAGGACAGTCTGTAACTTAAAGAATTGATGAATTTATGTACCAAATTGATTGAGAATGTCACTATTTTGGAAGATGTTTTTAAGAAGACTCATACTCAGACTTTAACACTGTTTGATAAAGAAAGTCAGAAGATAGGAAAACAAGCTCAAGTTCTACAACAAGAGAGTATTTGATTTTAGAAGATTCTGTCAAATAGGGGAGGATAGTAGAAAGATGATTCATTAGAGGAGTATGACAAACTTCATGATATTCTTGGTGTTAAAAAGTTCTATTGCTCAAAATTACAACTGCCAGTACTAAACTAATCAGTTGGTACTGCTAGTTCAAACTTAGTACTGCTAAGTGACCGTTAGTACTGTTTGAGCCATAACAAAAGAGTCGTTGAGATATTTCTGCTTATAAGATTTCATTGTTAAGCTCAAAACTTTTCATTCATCAAAATGAAAACTTTGGAGTCTTGTAACAAACATAATATGGTAAATTAGGAATATATCTTGCTGGGTATGACAGAAGTAAGATTTTGAAGTTTGCAAGATTACAAAAGCTGATGGAACTTCAAGTTTTCATGGAGATTTTCAAGCATTGTTAAGAAGACTTGACAGACAAGATTTATTTCAACTCTACAGTTTGGTTCAAGAAAGATATAAACATCGTTCAATTGAAGGTCATGATTTAGATTTATGGGGAGATCTGAAAATGATGTTTGATCCAAATGAAGAAGATGACATATGGTTGAACCAACACTATTGGGAATTGCTGAGGTGGAAACTACATGAATACAGTGGTGTTCATTCTTTATTCCTAGAGGGTACTTCAATTCAGATTAACATGCTAGTAGACAAGAAGTATCCACTGAAGAAGGAAATCTTGAAGAAGATGATCAACTTGAAGATTGAAGCAGAAGAAGAAAGTGATATGGCATCTGAGCTTATAAAGTTTATCAAATCTCAGATTGCAGAACAGAGTTAGTGTGATTTTTCAGCAAATGAATATGAAGATTTTTGTAAAAACCAATAAGCAAGGAAGCTAAAGTGTTTGAAAGAATCCTCTCAAAATCAAAAAGCTTTAATTCAAGAAACTTAAGATTTGAAGGTAAATCATAAGTTTAGGGGAGGATTGTTGGGAATTAAAGAGCTTCTACAAGATATGCTGCTGAAGAACTTAGTACCGTTAGTTAAAGAACTTAGTACTGTTAGTTATAGTTAGTACTGCTAGTACAATGTTAGTACTGTCAGCATATAGTTAGTACTGTTAGTTATATAGTTAGTACTGCTTATAAGATATGCATGAGTTATATTAGGAATAGATATGCATGATCTGTTAACGCGTTTTGTAAGCCTATTAGGGTTTTTCCTTGGTGTATAAAAGGAACCCTTACAACATAGTTAGAAGAGAGATCATTAATAGATAATAGAAGCAGATCAATATTCATAGATTAATTGTTAGGCAAAACATATAGTTGTTTTGTGATTTGTTCAATATAAATGAAAGTTTTGTGTTCATTGTTTGATTGTTTCTATTGAATATATAAAGGTTAATTCCGCATAGTCTTTATATATACACCACAAGGTTTCTAATCTAGTTGTTTAGATTTATCTAAACAGAACAAAAGATCCATTCAATTGGAACCATCAATATGATTGATAAGAAAATAGATTGGAAAAAGCCACCAAGGGAAGGAGATGGTGCGTGGACATTAGGATTGAATTGATAGATCCCGATGGAGAGAAATTTGATAGAGTTTTTTAATCAATTCCCACAACTAGAAAACCATCCGAGAAAGAGAAACTAAGCGATATCATCGATTACAACATTTTTATGATGCCTAAGAAAGTGACCCCGAGTCTAGCTACAAGTCTCGTTAATAAAGAAAAGCGCTTATTGGGAGACAACCTAATCTTTTAATTTTATGCATTTTAGGAGTGTCGTGTGTTTTTAATTTTTATTATTTGTTCTTATATGTTTGAATTATATGTGATTATGCTTTGCTTTGTTTTTAGCCTCGTTTTAACTTCAATCAAAGGTATTTTGCATAAAATAAGTGTATGGAAAAATATCCGGTTTTTAAAAACCAACTCAAACATGTAAAATTGATAATTTAAGTTAATTCACATTTTATGTTTTCTTTGTTTGTTTGTTTGAGTCATATGTTCGTATTAACCGTTTTCGTAGGTTATGCAGTAATTTTTCCAAGAAATAAGTAATAGGTTATTTTGTAGAAATTTTTCCAGAAAACAAAAACGCAAAACCTGTAAGATGTTCTTGATGGCGTCAGGATTTATTCCTGACGGCGTTAGAACTGTAGCAATGGAGAAATCCGCGTTTTTGAATTTTTTAAAAAGTTACGTTTGTTAAATTTACAGATTTTTGCAAAAAGTCACGATCACATTTGTACTAACATTATATCTTTATTGTTTTCTTAAGATTTTTAGTTTATGATTACATCAGGGTGTAAATTATTTTCCGTCGATTTTATGCGGGTATAGTTGTTTTTGACTTTGCTTTTCAGGTTATATTAGACAAGGAGAGTCTGGAAGTTCTTTGGATTTTTACTTGGACGATTCTTGGATGAAGATTTAGCCGGATCATCATGTATCTTCGATATTGAGCAAAACAGGGGAGTATTATTTTCTCTCGTCTTTTATTTATTTTTCCTTTATTCATTTTTCGGGTACTTTTAGAACATTAGGGACAATGTTCAATTTAAGTGTAGGAGGGTAATAAAAGCTTTAGAAACTATTCTTTCATTGCCTTTGGTTTGTCTTTAAAACGATGTGTAATATACCAAGACATAGTTTAGGTCGGTAATTTTAGCCCAAAATTTTAAAAAGTTTATGGCATATATAGGTGAAATTGTAGTATTAGAAGCATCTCATGGATACGAGTTATATGACTAGCACAAGAACCCTACCACTCAAAAATTTCACCCCTAAAATGTTAGGTTCGCTCCTAGATCTTTAGGAATATAAAAACATTCATCTTTAATGCTTATGAGAGTTGAAGGTCCTGATAAACTGAATGGATCTTTGCAGCCTATAAAGGATGATAGCCAAGATGTATAAATACAAACGACTATGTAGAAATAATGACTTGAATACAATGTGTTAATGCGGAATCTTAACACAGGTAATAAGAAGAAAATAAACAATGAATAAAAAAAACTTTATTTAAAGTGTTCTTGTGATTACAGATTGATAACTATGATCTATGATTTCTAAAACTTCTGGTTTCATATATTTTAAACAACAGTCTAACTATGCAAAGGTGATCCCTTTTTTATTACTAGAAGGTTAACCCTAAAGGTCTTACAATCTTTTCTAAATTATCTCTTAAAATATCTTTTAAATTTCTTCTCAAAGGTACTAAATAACTTCTCTGTACTTACGGTACAACTAAACTAACAGATACTAACTATTTGTGTACTGTCTGGTACTAAGATAAACTTCAGGTACTAAATATTTGTACAGTCTGGTACTAAGTTAAGAAAAACATTAATCCTAACAAATCCTCCTTTAAACATGAATGGTTAAAATATTTTAACTTCATGTTCTTCAAGACTTTAAGCTTCTTTTAATGCTCAGAGGTGTATCCAAACATTCTTTATCATTTCTTATTCTTGTACACTTATCCTTCTTTAGACCAGATGCAACCTTTGTCTTTTAAGCTTTTCAAGCAACATCTTTTAGATACTCAAGGCAACCATCTTGTTCCTACAATACAACTAAGTTGGCTTTGTAGTTTTTTGGCAAACTACCAGCCATATAACGGATTTTGATGTTTCCTTTACTGTAGCCGTTTGCTCCTGGGATAGATAAATTTCATTTCTAGAATATGGTGTGTAATTACCATACAGTTTTTGGTAAACTGTCAACCATCAACGGATTTGATTTGTCTTTACAATTACAGTGTTGTGTTGGGACCTAGCCAATGCTTCATTGTCATACATGGTGCATTGATTTTAAAACCATATAGTTTTTTGCTATACTATCTAGCTATCAACAGATTTTGAAAAGGGGGTTGGTCTTTAACCATAAGAACTGTTTGATCTCGGGACTAGCCAACTTTTCACCATGAAGTAAGGTGAGTTGATTACCCTCAATTTTTGGTAAATTGTAAAACATAAACGGATTTGAGAAGTTCATTTAACCTCAAGACCGGTTTGCCTGTGGAATAGCCAATTCTTATGCTGCTATAGCTGGTGAATTTGATAACCATATGTTGTATGGTGGTTCAGCAACACTCAATCCCTTCTAACTTCCATCAGTCTTATCTTTAGATTATAAATCAGCAAGTACCTTCTTGATATAATTCTTATCAATCAATGCCATAGTACTTTCTTCTTCAGAATCTAATTTTTAGCTTTAGCATTTGCACACTGTTTCCTTCTTTAAAGGATACTTCTACTCTATTTGCATTGTGAACGGGCTAACTCCTTCATAGTCATCAAAGTGTGTACCCATGATGAACTGTGCAGCTTCCATCTGATTATCATTCCATTCATGCTGTGATGTTCCAAAAAATCATCTTGTTTTCTGGATTTGATAAATAACTATCAAATCTCCCCAAAGAACTTTATCAAAACCTTCAGGAATCTTATCTTGATATACGTCCATCATGTTAGATATTAGAAAAAGACTCGGTCACCCCGTGTATTTTACTGTTTATTATAGCTCGTAGTTTTATAGTTAATAGTACGTTTTTCGGTTTTAAGTCGGGTACTAATACCCGGTATATTGTAAGTACTATATATAGTCTCTTCCAACTTTGGAAGAGACAAGCTAGTCATAATTCATTTTACAAAAGAAAACACTTTCTCTCTCTAGAATTTCTCTCTCAAGTGTTTCTCTCTCTAGAAACTAGCCCGATCCAAGAATCGACCCCGTGTTATGATATAGGATATACCACAATTGGTATCAGAGCTAATGGGATGATTAGATCGTGTGTATGTGCGATTTCTTGCTTGATTTAGATCAAAAAGTGTACCTTTTTGTAGAGTTCTCTAGATGTTTTTTTAATGATATCGAATTTGTGTTTGTATTGAAAGTTTTGGGTGTTTCTGTAGCTTTTACCTTAAGGTTATTGAGTTGTGCAAAGATTTCCAAGCAAAATCGTTCAAAAGGGTGATTTATAGGTGATTTTGTGTGAAAAACGTCGTTGTTCTTCGTGGAGAGTTGCCAGAATTTCTTCACGGCGGTTTGCTGAAATAATATATTTTATTTAGTGGGTTACCAACCCTCTGACACACGGCGGGTTGCTTAGGTGGCGGGTTGTTACTAAGCAGCGGTTTGCTTTCCAGCGGTTTGCTTAGGTGGCGAGTTGCTCAAGTAGCGGGTTGCTTTATACTTAGCAGCGGTTTGCTTACCAGCGGTTTGAACAGGTTATCAGCGGGTTGAATATTATAAATAGCAAATATCTTAAGGAAACTCTGGCGGTTTGAAAACTCAATGGCGGTTTGATTAAATATTCTTCGCGGCGGGTTGCTTGACAGCGAGTTGTGGTCGACGAGTTGCCTCAAAATTCCACCGGCGAGTTGCCTTATTTCTTATGCAGCGGTTTTTGGTAGCCTTTGGCGAGGGTTGAGCATTATGTCTTAGAATATTTGAAATATTTTCAAAACCCGGGATTTAATTTCACTAAAACAAAATACAATTACGTTAACCTCACCATTTTATCGTACACTCTCTAATCATTGATAGATCAAAACATATCATATCATAATTATTACAAGATGTCCTAAGTATGCAAGGAAGATATCCAGTGTGACGTTTGATACACGCCCACCATTGCTTGGATAGAACAGACTTCGAATCCCTGGTAACTAGTATACGTTGTATGTCTAGGAAAAGGATAAATGAATGAAAATATATGAAGTCATTAAAGAAGGGGACCCATTTTCAAATGGGGACGTCTCAGATGTTATTATCGGAGGAAAACTGGGGGTGCAGTTCAACAAGGTCCTAGTAAGTGCTAGAGTTCCTAAACGACCCTTTCAGCTATGAAGAAAAGGAAAGGTTATAAAGCTGACTATTTCTGCAAACCAAACATATTCAGGGTATACAAAGGGACATCTACTCACTCATCAATCATATACTGACGCCAAAGGACATTTGGGAAATCGTGAGATGATTCTGGAAGGTTCTAAGTCTAACAAAAGATGACGGGAATCTAGTAGACGATGACTTTGAACACTTCCTCAAATCCAAAGGGAGAAAACTTTCAAGGATACATACTTTTGGTTTACGAAGCTAGTCAATGAAATAGAGGAAACATCAAGATGACCATGTCCAGGATGCAGCTTAACTCAAAATTTGTAAACAACATGTTGCCTGAGTGGAGTAGATTCATAACTGAAGTCAAACTTAACAGAGGTTTGAAAGAGTCAAACTGTGATCAGTTGTATGCGTACTTAAAGCAACATGAGGTGCATGCTAATGAGAAAGAATCTTGTTGGAAAGTTCGGTCATCTACAAAAAATCAAATGATCCTGTTAGCACTAGTGTCGGAGCCCTAGCTCAGCAGTATCCATACAAATTCATCCAAGTCTCCTCATAACCTTCAAAAGAACCATATCCTACTGACAACTCTCAACTGGACTCAGGAAGTTCTTCGACAGAAAACTTGATTGAAAGTCTATCCAACACACTTGCCCTCCTCACTCAATCGTACAAATCACATCTTCCTCAAACAAACAATCAACTTAGAGCTTCGTCTAATGCAAGGAGCAAAGCTATGGTTCAAGACGGGAAAGTTGTGGTTCAAGATGTCCGTGGAAGATATAGTGCGGCTAATTAAGGAAGACCATTTTAGAGAAACAATGCAAGAGGAAATGGTGTAGCGGGGGAGATGTAGGAGGTCAGATCCGAGGAGGCATGATTAATCTGTGTTCAAGCGAAACCCATCAAGCTGCTACAACTGTTAAAGGACTAGGGAAAATAACACGTAAATGTCCATGACCAAAAGCGAATTCAGGATTCCAGACTACTTTCTAAGGACAAGATTGCTACTAATGCAAAGCCCAGTAAGAGGTGCTGTATGGATGAAAGAACAATTGTTGTTTCTTGCAGGGGAACAAGTTTACCAACGTTGATGATGATGTGGATGATTCACCCGAGAATGATTTGGCGCTCAACGTGGACCATGTCTTTGAAGCTGATGAATGTGATGCATTCGACTCTGATGTTGACGAGGGTCCCATCACACAGACCATGTCATGACAAACCTCTGAGATAGAGTGAGAAAGATCTCATTACGATCGGAAGCGGGCATATATGACTCAATTATCCTATCTGAGTGTACATGATCATGCATACTTTTGTAGATATATGGATGTGTATCTTGAAGTACACTAGATGCAAAACGATGTACAACAAACTACGTTGTTGATCTGATGCTGACTATACGGGTGATAGTAATATTATTTCACGTAATTATGATCAGTATCGTGGAGACAACGCAAGAAATGTTATACACAAAGCAATGTATCTCACCCCTCCCCCCCCCCCCCCCCCCCCCCCCCCCCCACCCCCCCCCCCTCAAAGTAAGAAATGATGCTCTTAATGTTCTTATTCTCGATGTGAAATCATGAAACAGGGTGTACAAAGTAGATTAGCTAATAAGCCTGACATGATAATGAATGATCTCAGTGAACTTGAAACTTGCGAGATATAGGAACTGGTGGGGAATATGAAAACGGCGGGCAAAGTTTGAATAACTGTTAGAGAGCAAAAAAATTGATGAACAAATGAGGAATACATCATCTCTCGGACGAAACAGAAAGGAAACTTCTTTAAAATCAGAACTTCATTAGCCAAACTTTACTACTCTAGTTCTACGTTGACATTAACAAGTCAAAGACAGAAGAAGTAACACTTTTGAAAAAGGTTTTAAACATAAGAGACAAGTTCCTTGAAGAGTTTTTGGTTCTAAAGAGTAAAAAAGATAAGATTATGATAGATTATAACCAAACAGGGTCAGACTGTTCAAACAGTTCACATGTTGTGTAAACCAAAATCATTTTTATGATGAAAAATAGCACAACGGTAGCAATAGGCTACAAAAATCCTGTATGTACTCGCTCGTGCAAAGCAGCTCAGGCACTGTCTGTAATAATGGTTCATGTACTGGTCTAATACCAATCAATACACCCCCTGTCCATACATGACTAGAGCATACGGTGAGTTGCTGTGATAACTAAGAATTGAATGTTGTTGGAAAAATGCAAAGCCCCCTATGTGTGGAAAATAAAGTTAGGATTGCCCCCCCAGATTACACGAAAGAGAACTTTCTTGCGACCTTTGCTCCCCAAAGAAATCTGACCCCAGAACAGATATTTTGGTCCATAGATAACAACAACAGGAAAAAGGCTGAGACCTTAGCTCCAAAACCAATTTCAGCATTAACAGTGTATCCACCCAATACTCCTGTCAAGATTTGTCCACAGATTTTCTTTCATACTAAAAGTCTGGGTTGAGATTATCTTTATGTACTACAAGCTTTTTACGAATTTGACAAAAACTTGCAAAAACTAGGAATCACCCATCAGAGTCTTTTACAGAGGGGGAAAGAGGTTTTGAGCAAACAAAAAGATGTTACCTCACTGAAGTTATTCCATTTTTCAAAACTCTTAAAGAACACTTTGTTGGAGTTCAAACAGCCCTTGTTAAGGAAGTTAAAGTCATGGAAGAAATTTTTGATCAAATGAATAACGAAGTGGACAAGAATGCTGTGGACAAGCAATGTGCTGAAATTGAAAAGAAAAACCTTCTCATTGAAAATGAGAATCTGATTGTTAATTGTTTGTCGACTCAACTGCTGTATGATGTGGAAAAATCACGTTGTCGAGATCTTGAAGCTGACATGTCTGAAGTTCATGATGAGTCAAAACTTATTTCAAAACTTGAAAGGGAATACCTAAATTTGCAATTAAAGTATCAACATCTTCAAGAAAGTTTTGATAATAAAAATTCACAAGCTTCACAGGAAGCTCCTGATTTTAACTCATTCTTTAAAATCAAGAATCTCGAACATCAGATTCAAGAAAAAGATAACGTGATTAGACACTTGAAAGATCGAGTCGCTAATCTGAATGACAGAAGTCGTGTGCCTTATAATGCTATAGATGTCACTGCTCTTGTAGAACAAAATGATTGCTATAGAGTAGAGCTAGAAAAGGTCAAACAACATTACAAGGAAATGTATGACTCAATTAAGATCACGCGTGCTCACACAAGTGAAAAGACATCTACCATGTTGAATGAGATTGAGAGTCTCAAAGCTCAATTGCGAAGCAAAGAGCCATGTTTCACTAGTGACTATGTGATCAGCTCTGACTACACCTTAAAATATATATAATATAATGAAATATAAAATATATAGTAAGAATAGTCTAAAAGCAGAATCAATGATACCGAGAAGTAGTATAGAGCTTTCCCGGGTCGTTTATCCCCAACGAGGCTGGAATGGTAAATCGATACGATCGAAGATTTGAGTTTGAAGGAAGGAATGAGTTTGGGAAGTTGAAAAGTCAAAATATTAAACATAACGATTTAAAATCGTTTAAGAAAACCCTAAAAATTATGAAATTAAACTAGAAAACGAAGGCCCGAATCCCGAACAAAAGGGGGAAAACCTAAAAACTTTAAAAATAACCCTACGAAGAAATTTTTGCTTCTAAACTACTCTAGGGATCAAATAACGAAGAATGAAAAAGACTAGACCGAAAACGGAGTTCGTTTGACCCAAAAACGAGTCAAAACAAAATCCCGTACCCGGACCCGTTCTTTAAAAGAAGGAAAGTTATAAAATGACCCTACGAAATTTTTTATTTTTATATTTTTCCTACAAACTAGATGATAAAAGAAAATTTTCTAAAAAAGCAAAATATTTTTTTGATAATTTTTGTATTTTATATGAATTAAATAAACTTTTATCTAAATTAAATTATAAAAAATATTAAATGATTACTAAAAATTCTGAAAAATTTACAAAAAATACTAGGCACTATAATGATCCTACGAAAAATAAGAAAACACAAGCTTGCTTGAGAAATAAGCCCGTAATAAGCTGTTTCAGCTTATTAAGCTTAAAAGTCTAAAAGGTACATAAATACCATGTGCCTTGGGTCTTTAACGAAAAAGACCCAAGGGCGCAGTGGTAAGTATGCTTGAAAGGGAGGGGATGTATCGAGGGGTCCCGGGTTCGAGTCTTGCTCACCCGGGTCCCTTGTCTTCCCTTCTCTTTTTTTTTGGTAAAACTTTAGGGTAGAAATTGTACAAAAGTAAAGTGAAAGGTAGGCGGGCGAACTATGGTGAATTTACACTACAAGGTAAACGGGTAACCCTACACTATGAAAAAGTGACAAAACAGACCCTACGCTTGTGGCTTATTTTTGGCTTATCAAAAATTGAGAATTAGCAAAAACTTAAAACTACAAACTTATTAAGGAGCTTAATCTCTACAACTTTAATAAAAGGACTTCTAACTTTAAACAAAAGAATAAGCCAGAAAATAAGCAAATGTTAAGCTGTTACAGAAAGTGCTTATTTAACCAACTTTTTGGATTTGAGCTTATTCTCAGCTTATTTCTTGATGAAAATTAAAAGCAAAAGAAACTACTTCTAGCTTAAGATGTGTATTAAATGGATTTAAGCTAAAATTAACCTATTCTTAACAAATTTAGAAAGAAAATTAGGATGAAAAAGTGCTAGTTTTAATGAATCAGTTTTAGAGCTTTTTTCACTTAAACTAAACAGCTTATTTTTGGACCTTAGATGCTGAGATTTTGGAAATAAGCTACTCTAATTATCTAAAATCAACCTAGCTAAAAGGATTTTGCAAAGTTTTCATGAAAATAGAGAAATTTCAAAAAGTAAAATGGAAAAATCTATGCTGATGTGAAGTGTGTTTGCTGATATGTTTGGCAAAGAAAGTTAAATGCAAGCTATACTTCAAAACTCTAAACAAAGTACTAGATGCTTTTCTACTTGTATTAACTAAGTTTGAACCTAAAATGCTTATTAAATCCTAAAATCCAAAGTTACTTAAACTGTAAAATTGCCCTGGTGTAGAATATGAGTTTTTGAACTCTAGACTTTGGAATTTGACTAACTAACTTTTAAAAACTACTTTAACCTTGATAATAAGAACTAATACATGTATGTAAAAAGATTTGACAGTATTTCTTTGACTTTAAGAGTCAAAGAAAGCTTATTCCAAACACACCTTAAACATGACTGTCAAAAACTAAGTAGCACTTAAATTCTAGTTGAAAGCTTAAACTCCTAAACCTTTTATCTACACTTACTAAAATTGTCCTACTTAAGCTAATTAAGCTCTAAAATTACTAGCTTATTAGTAGGATTAAGCTATTTTCTCTACTAGCCTTATACTACTACTTATGATAGAATTTTAAGAGATGAAAACTAAAATTGATTAAAACTAGAACAGCATTAAGCAAAAACACCTATAAGCTCATTAAGCTACATGAAACAGGATTAACATGAAAATTCAAAAGAAATAAGCAATTTGAAATAAGCTATGAATTAGCTAAAAGGAAATGTAGAAAGGCAAACCTGAATTTTGTAGATTCTTCTTCACCTAGACATCCAAGTGAAGAGTCTAGGTGATCCTAATGGCTTCCAAAAGCCTCTAACCTTAACAACCACAATAAGCTGAATTTGAGCTTATTAGCTCTTGTTGCTTGAAAATAAAACTCAAATCACTTAAGTGATCATGCTGTTGATTACAAATGATTAAAACAAGAAAATGAGTGCTTAATAAACAAAGTTTAACTAAAATTGAGCTTATTAGAAAGAATAAGCTCAAACGAGCTTATTTAGAGCTTATTTGATGAATTCGTATTGAAATTGAAATCAAAGTTCACAAACACTTGTAAACTAAATTGTATTACTCAAAATATGAAGTACAAGCTTAGAAGTAAAGAATACAAGAGCTTAAAACGATTTCCTAAACATTTGAAAGAAATTGCTTAATTTTGATGAAATTACAAAATGAAAATTTAAAACAAAAATCAACAACTAACTACTTGCTACTTCTGTCTTCTTCTTCCCTTTTTATAAGCTGCTAATGTGCTTGTTGTGTTAGTTTGGTGAGAGCAAAGCCAAAAACAAATCTCAACCGTCTATTAGGTTTTTGGGAGATGGGGGATTGCCAACTTGGCATGGGTTTAAGTGGAGGAGGGGGGAGGTGTTTGTTCATGGGGTTTTTTTTTTGGTGCAGGGTAAAAGAAGGGTTGTTAACCCGTGAGTGGGTTTTGGGTTTCAAAAGAGGCGGGAAAGATTGTTTGGAGCAGGGTTGGGTCTTATAGAGGAGCGGGGGGTGGTGGATTTCGTGATTGGGTTTGTGTAAAAATTGGCGGGAAAGGTTTACGGGTTGTTAGTTTGTTACAAAACCGCGTCCTTTCTGTTTAAATGTTTGGAGTATTGGCAAAACTCGTCCTTGTCTTTAACCCCGCCCTTTCTAGTTATAAAACAAGTTTGAAAATGGCGGTTTTGGTCCTTGTGGTTTTCTTTCTCTTTTTCTTCTTTTATAAAACACTTTTCTTCTTTTGCAACTTTGGTCCTTGAATCTTTAAAACTTCAAATGGCTTTTTAAACTTTGTAGACTTGTCATAATTGGTCCCTTGACTTTATTATTTTGCTTTGACTGCCTTTCTTGCTGTATCGGCTGATCCGGCTTTGATCTTTGGCTGATTCTTCACTCTTGTTCTTGTCTCTTTCGTTCCTTGTCGGTTTTTGATCGTTTTTGCTTCTTTTTGTCTTTTCAATCCTTTCCTGCACAATTAGACACAAAAGCACATTTTTTCTATTCTTTTGGCATTTTTATGGCTTTTATTTGGCAAAATCCCGGGTAATTTACATATACAATTTAGCAAATATCAGGCACCGACGTCTATCTCATCTGAACTTTGGTGCAATCAACCATTTAGCTAGACACGGTCTTGTTTGTGGTCTCCCTAAACTAAAATTTGAAAAGGACCATCTGTGTTCTACATGTGAAATGGGCAAAAGCAAGAAGAAACCCCGATGCACCATCTCCTAGTAACTCACAAAATTCACCTGAAACTCAATCTCCAGTCATTTCTAACAATGTTGAAGAAGAGAATCATGACTTATATGTTGCACACATGAATAATGATCCGTTCTTTGGCATTCCAATTCTAGAAAACAATTCTGAAGCATCTTCTTCTTCGAATGTTATTCCCACTATTATGCACACCGCTGCTCCCTACTCAGAACATGTTAACAAATGGACCAAGGATCATCCTTTAGACAACATCATCGGCGAAATCAAAAGACCTGTTTCCATAAGACTCCAACTCCATGAACACGCCTAATTTTGTTTCTGCGATGCTTTCCTTACATCAGTTGAACCAAAGACTTATAAAGACGTATTAACTCAATCATGTTAGATTGAAGCAATGCAAGAGGAACTAAATGAATTTGAACGTCTTGAAGTCTGGGAACTTGTTCCTCGTCCAGATAAAGTGATGGTTATTACTTTAAAATGGATCTACAAGGTGAAACTTGATGAATTAGGAGGAATTCTAAAGAAAAATGCTCGATTGGTTGCACGTGGTTACTGTCAAGAAGATGGAATTGATTTTGAAGAATCTTTTGCTCCAGTGGCTAGACTTGATGCTATTCGAATATTCCTTGCATATGCTACTCATATGAATATGATCGTTTACCAAATGGATGTAAAGATGACATTCTTAAATGACATTCTACGTGAAGAAGTTCATGTCAGCCAACTAGACAGGTTTGTGGATCAAGACAATCCGAATCATGTGTACAAGCTTAAGAAGGCTCTTTATGGGTTGAAACAATCTCCTCACGCGTGGTACGATCTATTGTCGAAGTTTCTACTCTCTCAGGAATTCTCTAAAGGAACAGTGGATCTCACATTGTTCATCAAAAGATAAGGCAAAGATATTCTCCTGGTACAAATCTATGTTGATGATATAATCTTTGCGTCTACTACACCTCAACTATGTGACCAATTTTCAAAAATAATGTGTTTAAAGTTTAAGATGTCGATGATGGGCAAAATATCATTTTTTTAGGATTACAGATTTCACAAAGTCCCAGAGGCATCTTTCTAAACCAGTCAAAATATGCTCTTGAATCTTTGAAAAATATGATATGGAATCTAGTGACCTCGTGGATACTCCCATAGTGAAGAAATCCAAACTGGATGAAGATACACAAGGGAAAGCTGTTGACCCTACACACTATCATGGAATGGTTGGCACCCTTATGCATCTCACAGCCAGTAGACCAGACCTAACATTTGTTGTATGCGTGTGTACCCGGTATCAGGCAAAGCCTACTAAAAAGCACTTACATGCTGTAAAAAAGAATCTTTAAATACCTAAGAGGAACCGTTAATAGGGGTCTCTAGTATCTACAGGATTCTTCTATTGCTCTAACAGCTTATGCAGACGCTGATCATACGGGTTGCCAAGATACTAGACGAAGTACATCTGGAAGTATGCAATTATTAGGAGACAGACTTGTTAGCTGGTCATCAAAAAGGCAGAAAAGCGCTGCGATATCCAGTACGAAAGCTGAATATATAGCCTTACCTGGCTGTTGTGCTCAAGTCCCTTGGATGAGATCACAGCTTACCAACTATGGCCTTGGATTCAATAAAATTCTAGTGTACTGTGATAACAAAAGCGGTATTGCCTTATGATGTAACAATGTTCAACATTCTCGATCAATACATATTGACATCAGATTCCACTTCATAAAAGGGCAAGTTGAGAACGGAGTAGTAAGGCTTTACTTTGTCAATACCTTTGGTTAATCTAATCCTATGTTTAATCAATTTCTATTCTAAACATATGACAGTCTAGATATCCCAATACTAAAACGAAAAAGTGGGGTTTAGCCTGATAGAGAGTCAACGTTTTGGTTGGTGACCTACATTCAATTCAAGGCACTTTACCTACTCAAGCATAATTAACAAAAAAGAAAGAGCGGTGTGTCGAACCATATATAAGAAACTGTATTAACCATTAATAATCCCGATTAGAGAAGGTTGTTTTGTTTATTAAGTGCAATGATTTTCTTCTCTCAATGTGGCATAGCATATCTTAAACTTAGGCGTACATCATCCTAAGACCTAGACACATTCATTCTGTTTACAAATTAAAGCATCCCGCTTAAAGCATCCTTATTTGCTTGATTATAATCTATCAATAGGGATTAAGCAATGGTGATCTTGTTAAACCCTACTCATAAGAAACACTTTACCACTTACCGCCCCCCCTTACTGGAAATTTACATACACTAGAAGTCCAACTTTCCAACATCTAATAGAATCAGAACGATACTTGTTGGATTCTCTAGGTCAACTCTAGTGGAACAAGATCAATAAACCATTGTCAATATCCAATTAAACTATTTTACCCGAAGGCTGTATCCTAGACACATACTTCGAAGGACAATATTTACATGTACCATTATTCTAGATGTATAAATTTACTAAATAGAGAGCTATCCGCGGACTCTAGATCATACTTTGTCTGCTTCACTAAGATCCAGTTGAATGATAGGTCACCTACAAAAGCGCGTAAACCAAAGTATAAATTGATAAACATAAACCAACACTCAACGATGAAAAATCAAGAACTCGAGATAAAAAATAACCAAAATTCAGACCTTCATAATAATTGCTAATACCCGAAGGTATTAGCCTTCAAGACGTCATAATAAATACAAGAGTAATTATTATAGCCCAAGGTACACTAACCGGTTAACCGAATGATGCCATAAACCTGAACGATTACTAAAGTATATGGAATTAAACGTTGTCTCCTAATAGAATTGAATAACGTTGCTCGAGCCTCTTTCCCTGCTCTTTTTCTCCCTGCAAATCGACTTTGGTGGTTTAGGTATCAAGAATATGAATTAAGCACAATTAAAACACGATCTTTTGAGTTTTCCTATTTATATAGGTCTGGAAGTCGGTTGGATAACGGCGAATCCAATAGTAGATATGCGTATTGGGGATATGTTAGGAGTAGGGAACCTAAACGCTCGATATCATCCAAATAATATTTGATTCCATATCTTGATTACGACGGCTGTATTGAGTCCTCTCGATTACGGCATATTTGATCTTTATTCCTTCTAGGTCTATTGGTGAGTTGCAGCCTAGATACGCTGTAATCTTCCTTGATGGAATTCGGCGTTATTGGTCCTTCGGCATAGTAAACTTCAAAATTCTTCGTTTAGCTCCAAATGCTCGCTGTTTTTGTCTATTTTCCACCGAATTACTCCATATATTATGCATTTTTCTACTCAAATATAACAATTAAGTAATCAATTCTTTGAGCAATAACTATACAAAAATGGGTTAATACGTGGGATAAATGATGCTGATCAAATAGACGATATTTTGATGTCATCAAAGATATCCCCCCATCTTGAATCCTACTTGTTCCTCAAGTAGCCTTTAAAGTTATAAAATTTATATCCCTAAGGATATTTTCCGTAATGCCTTATTTTGAATCTATTACAAGTACACAACCAAACACCTCACGAAATAGTAAAGATGAAATCACTCAACTAATCTATTGATTAACATGTAACAATCGCATTCATGCTCGGTCGTGACGAGTATATCTATCATAAGCTAGGGCAAGGATAATACACCTCTACCACCACTCAAGCCAGGAGTAACAAGTTTAAAAAGGTAAATATGAGTAGCTTGTATGGAAAGGCGTCACGGTTGATCATTCAAACAATCTTTCACGCGAGACGTACCATTGTTTAACAAGGCAGCTGAAGCACCATACACACCCGAAACACTGGGATAGACATTGCGTGACGAATCACATCCCTAATCGAATTTAACCAACGTTAGGATGAAGAAAGAAAGTAGGTTAGGAACTAATAACTATCACCCAAAAGGTCGATTAACCAACTATGTTACAAGCATGTCCTACATGCCATAACGACGGAATAGACAATGCATGTTCCGTATGAATCCTTATTTCGTAAACCAGCGCAAATCATAAGGTGATAAGGAAGTAAAATTGTTAGTTAAATAAAAATTCAAGAAACAAATACTTAAGTCATAAGATACAAAGTTGCTAGACATTTTATTCCCGACCGTAACCATGATTTATTACACAACTATTTACAAAACGTCTTTTGATCAATGATCAAAAACAACAACCAAGTGTTGGCGTTCCTGTAACGGTCAACTTCCCAATCACCCAAAACTTTACAAACTCTACCAAGGCATGTGGTGATATCTTCCACGATAGTACAATACTTTACATCGTTAATTTTTTTTAGACGTAGCAACGAATCACTCGATCATCTCGTGTATATTCCCTTTTATGCGAAACAATTAATCTTCAAACTTCTTCTCTTTTTTGTATTTTTCTTATTTTTTTGATTTTTTTCATTAACTATACTTCAAATCTCGGTGTAGTTTCACCATCTTCACGATCATAATAATTTCGGATAATTCCTTCCTTCGTATTTCTTTGTATCTCGTTTTCCCACCAATAATTATGACGGTAGTAAAATCACAAGAGTTTTGACTAATATACATTCCCATTTGCAATGTGCAAATTTCCAACCGGGGCAAAACCTCAAAGATAAAAAATGACACAAACTTCCTGAAATACAAACTATACACTTATGAAGCACTAGCAATTGTAATTAAGCTAATCTAACAGGTTTGGTTAAGGTGTAAGTGGTGTACGATATAAAGAGGGTTTTAGTTAGGTTAGCACTCACCAGTTCCAGTAACAATGTAGATCAAAGGTGTGTGTGTGTGTGTTAACTAGGCGTCAAGCCTTATAAGGCGCCTAGGTTATTAGTTAATAGTTATCTAGTTTCTTTGTTAATGATTAATGAAGAAAACCTTATTAGTAATTTTGATCTTGTTCTCAATTATTATTCCACTGTGTGTTGATCATTGTTATTATACCCTAGTTGAGTCCTGATTTGGTTAAATTAATGGTATAGGGAATGATATGACACATGCTGAGCAGCTAATTGCATTCATCAAAAATCGGCTTGCTGCTTGTCTTCCATCTGCATAATTCTGGTACTCTGTCACTCTCTTGTACATAATCTATCTTTTGCTGTTTCTTAATGTTAATTTTTTTGATTCTCTTTATCATTTGTAAAGTTGTTGTAAAAAAGTTTTTGCTTTTTGAGAAAATCTTGGTTTTTGGTATAATCTTTTGGGACTGGATCACTTGGTTTTTAAACTGTAGATGAGCAACATGGTTTTTAGGCTCATCTTTTATATTTCAGTGATCTACTAAACTGGTTTTATGGCATAATCTTTCACGGAAAATGTTTTTTTGGTGCAACACTCTATGGTTCTCAATTGCCAGGCCATCAGGCTAGAATCAATTGAGGTATGGTTTCAATTCCCAGGTCTATGACCAGAATGAATTGATATAGCTTTAATGATTTGCTTAAAATCATAGAGTCCCTCAACTGACTGATGTTTAACGTACCAATAAGTTGAGATGGTTTGCAATCCACCATGGGAGTAACCCTTTCTGGGTCCCAAGGATTGTCTAGCCCACAAGCAAACGGTTATGTGGTAAAGGCTTATAAAATCCGTTGATGGTTGCCAGGTTACCTAAAACTGGATGGTTTTCACTTGCCATATTCTTGGAATGAAAAGTGGCTAGTCCAAGAGGGTACGGCTCTTGGTAAAGACTAAATCAAATCCGTTGATGGCTGTGTTGGTTTGCCAAAAATCATTAGGGATCTCAACTCGCCTATGTTTCAAGTACTAAAGAGTTGAAAATGGTTTCAGTCCTCCATGGATTTGACCCTTTCTGGGTGCCAATGGACTGACTAGCCCAAGAGTGAATGGCTACTTGGTAAAGGCTCATCAAACCCATTCATGTAGCTGTGGTGATCTTGTTGCAGTCCATGTTTAGATGCTGATTTTCTTGTTGCTGATTCGAAGTTTATGAATGTTGCTTTTGGAGTCGGTTTTAAGATGTTGCTGTTCAATCCTCTGATGCTTTCAACGAAAGATCTATCTAGAAACTTGAAGTTAACTATGTCAAATTCAAGTTTAGGGGAGGATTGTTAGGAATTTTATAATAGATAGTTACTACTAGTAGGTATGTAGTTCCTACTGGTAGAGTAAAAGTTCCTGCTGGTAGGTATGTAGTTCCTACTGGTAAGGATAAGTTTATAGTTAGTGCTGGCAGAACATTTTCTGTTGGTAGTACAATATTAGTCCTGGTAGTATTATGCTTACTCCGGGTTGATAGTAAAAGTTAGTTAGTTATAGGGATATGCATGAGATATCCTAGGAAGTGATAACACTTATCACTTTAGCTTTGAGCGAGTCTTAAGGAAACAAGTAGTTAGGGTTTCATGTGTATTTAAGAAACCTACGGCCTTGGATGAAGGGCGGTGATTGAATTCATTAGAAAAACACGTTTATTATCAATAGAAAAGATCCATAGAGGATCATTGTTTTTAGTAATTCTTTAACTCTGTTGTTTATATTCCGCGTAAACAATAGTTTCACTTGTTAGAGTCTCTCTTAGAGTTGCTTGTGATTACATAAGTGCTCTACAACCTTAACAGGCTTGAAAATCTATCTAGGGTTGAACCTACAAGTTTTCATATTTAGATTCCTTTAATTCATTACTGCTCGAAATACAATTATCCACATATCTATTATTCCAATTTCCATTCATCCAAGCGTGAAATATCACCTTTTGAGTCCTTCCATCCACTTTCTTATGGTATTTGAATGATGTGTTAATGTTTGATAAAAATTCAAGTGGTTCAATCCCCAAGTTCTCTCCTTCGTCCAACATTTCATCCTCTCCATCGTATGATTCGGGATAGAATCTACCGAAGAATTTCTCAACAAGTTCCTTCCAAAGTGGTGATTTTTTCATCTCCTTCACTAATCCACCATTCTTTAGCATCATGGGCCAACGAGAGATGAAAGACTTTCATTCGTAGTTGATGGGAATTTACGCTAGGAACATAGATTAAATCAACCATTTTAAGTACCTTAGCAATGTGATCGACCATGTCTTCATTGTACGTTCCGTGATATATGTTCTTTCTTAATTCCACCAAAAATTCCTTGCTGAGTTCAATGTTTATGTCGTTACTGGTGATAGAAAGATTTATTTTAGTTGGAGCTCTTTCCATGTTATCAGATAGAATTGGTTCAGCCATGACTTCTTGTAGTTCCTTCTTCAATCAACTAGCTCTGATAAGTTCTTCCTGTAACAAAGGGAAAAATATCAGTAGGATTTGCTCTAAAGAAAGGCAAAAAATTTGGCACAAAAATCAATTATAGAAAACTTAGAATCTGCTTCTGTTCCAGATGATCGATACGCCGTATCCAATGGAAGTGGATACGCCATATTAATCAGTTTGGGTGAATACGCTGTATTGGACAGAGAACTGGATACGCCGTATCTGATGGAAGTGGATACGCTGTATTCAACTATCGACCACAATAGTGTAGCGAACAATTAAATACGCAAACAAATATACAAGCAAACAATTAAATACAAATATACAAAATTTACAGAATATACAAGAATATACACTAATCTAAATTACACTAATCCTAAGGGTTAGATCTAATCTAATGTTAAAAATCAAAATATCAAAATAAAAATCAAGATTAATTTTCACTCCCCGGCAGCGGCGCCAAAAACTTGATGTGTCGTTGTGTGGTGTATATTTTATTGATTCAAGTTTTAAATTTATATTTTGCCGACTAAACCAAAAACAACACTTTAACGGGCAGTGTACCCGGTCAGTAGTAGTTTCGTGGTAAGTAGGGTGTCGAACACTTGAAGCGAGGTTAAATCTATCAATTTAATTAATATCTTGGTTATCTAATCTATGTTAATTCTATTCTATTCTAAACCTATGTTAAACCTATGTCAGTCTAATATCCTAATTCTAACGGAAAATGGGGGTTTTCAGCCTGAGAGACTGGCACGGTTTGGTTGGTGACTACAATCAATTCAAGGCACTTTTACCCACGCAAGCTAATTAACAAAAGAGGAAAGAGCGGTCGAACCTTATATAAGAAAACTGTATTAACCATTATTAATCCGATTAGAATGTTGGTTTGTTTATTAAGTGCAATGATTTCTTCTCTCGATGTGGCATATCATTCTTAAGACTTAGGCGTTACATCATCCTAAGACCTAGACACATTAATTCTGTCACAATTAAAGCATCCGCATAAAGCATCCTTATTTGCTGATTATAATCTATCTTAGGGATTAAGGCAATGGTGATCTTGTTAAACCCTAGCTCATAGAGACTTTACCCACTTACCGCTTAATGGCAATTTATACACTAGTAGTCCACTTGTCCAACTATCCAATGGAATCAGAACGTTACTTGTTGAATTATCTAGGTCACCTGCTAGTCAACACGATCAATAAACCATTGGCAATATCCAATTAACTAGTTAAGCCCAAAGCGTATCCTAGACACAGACTTAGAAGGACAATATTTGTGTAACTATGATTCTAGATGTATAAATTACTATATGGAGAGCTATCCCGGACTCTAGATCTACTTGGTCCGCTTCACTAGATCCAGTTGAATGATAGGTCGCATACAAAAGCGCGTAAACAAGTATAAATTGATAAACATAAACAAGCACTCAACGATAAATCAAGAAATCGAGATAAACAAATACCAAACATTTAGATCTTCATAATAATGGCTAATACCCAAAAGTATTAGCCTTCAAACGTCATAATAAATACAAGAGCAATTATTTAGCCAAGGTAAACTAACCGAGTTAACGAATGATACCAAAAACTGAACGATTACTAAAGTATATGGAATTACACGTTGTCTCCTATGGAATTGAATACGTTGCTCGACCTCTTCTGCTCTTTTTCTCCTCTGAAAATCGACTTTTGTGGTTTAGGTATCGAGAATATGATTTAGCACACTTAAAACTCGTTTTTGAGTTTTCTATTTATAAGGTCTGGAAGTCGGTTGGATACGGCGTATCCATGAGTTGGATACGGCGTATTGGGGATTTCTTAGAGTAGGGACCATGCTTGATATCTTCCAGAATATTATATTGATTCCATATCTTGAATACGGCGTATTGAGTCCTCTGGATACGGCGTATTGATCTTTATTCCTCTGTGGTCTTTGGTGAGTGCAGGCACGGATACGCCGTATCTTCCTTGATGGATACGGCGTATTGGTCTTTAGAATAGTAATCTTTAAAATATCTTCATTTAAGCTCCAGAATGCGCGCCTTTTGCTATCTTTCACCAATTACTCCATAATTACTGCAATTCTCAAATATAAACAATTAAGTAACAATTCTTTGCAATAACTATACAAAATGGGTTAATATCGTGGGATAAATGATGCTATAAAATAGATGTTATTTGATGTCATCAATGAGATCACAGCTTATCGACTATGGCCTTGGATTCAATAAAATTTCAATGTACTTTGATAACAAAAGCGCTATTGCCTTATGCTGCAACAATGTTCAACATTCTCGATCAAAACATATTGACATCAGATTCCACTTCATAAAAGAGCAAGTTGAAAACGGAGTAGTAGAGCTTTACTTTGTCAATATAGAGTATAAGCTAGCAGACATCTTCACTAAAGCCCTTGGCAGAGAAATAATTGAATTTGTTATCAACAAGCTGGGAATGCGAAGTTTTACGCCGGAGACCCTGAAACAATTGGCAGATGAATCTGAAGAATAGTGGTGGTACATATTCAAATATCATGTATATAATATGTATATATATATTAAAAACCAGAAAAACCAAAAAGATTTTTCATTTTCTTAAACCTTTATAAAAACAGAATACAAAAATATAAAATCTTTAAAACCAAATAAAAAATGAGAAAAATATAAAAAGAAGTAATATTGGCATGTCTTCTGAAAATCGATAACATTTACAGACTTAGAAATGTCATTTAATAATGATACAAGGGCTGTAAATGAAGTTCGAGCAGAAGTTTTAAAAGTTTTCAAAACACGCCAAAAATGGCTTGCTATTATTTCAGATAGCAACCCGATCATCATCTTAAAGACAAGTATTTTAAAAAGAAAAATTGACCTCATAACGGGAATTTATTCTCGGGCATGGTATACTTTATAACCATGCAAAGGCTTGTGTTTACTTTGCAACACAACCCGTGCTTTCTATATACCATAAGTGTAAGTGTCAGTGCGCTTATGTGTGAAAATAAGAGAAATCTTATTTTATTGGTGTTTGATTTTCAAAATAAAACATTAAGTCATCTAAAAATGCTTTTTCTACTACATTTGACCACTCAAACAATGACTACTGCTCTTTAACTAGAAAACGGGTCATTGTTTGAGGGAGAGAAAATGTCAAATATCTTCTTCATAATAATAATGTGATAAAAGGAAAAAAGGTTTTTACACAATAAGGGAATATCATTTGTAAGGAAAGTTCATTAAGTTTAGCTTATCTGTGCCTTATATGTTATGTGTTTATGCCTTTAGGGAGTGAATGTGCAAGTATAAGTTTCTAGGTATTTTAGTTAAAAACATTAGGGACTAAGTGTGCCATATGTTAAACTTTATGTGCTTAATAAAACTTATAATTAAAAAATAAAAGGGTTATGAAACTTAAGGGACCAAATGTGTCAAAATCGATTTTATTTGTATAAACCCACCCACGCCACCCCGTCCCCTGCACATACAAACACACACTTAAACTTTATTTTTTCCCTCCCTCACCCTAGCTCGAATCGTCAATCTTCATTCCTTCATTTCAAGTGTTTTTCAATCGAAAGGTACAACTAAGAACTTGTTCTACACCTCCTATACAACGCATACCTCAAAGGAATTGAGAGTTCATTTACTTTTGAACTCGAAAACCCTAAATCTTGAATTAGGGTTCATCAAATCAAAAGTGTGTAAAACTTCAAATTAGTTGAGGGGTTTTGTTTGTTCTAATGTGTAGAATACTTGCTTAATCCAGTTTTGTGGATAAATAACATATGAATGTGCTATGATTAAATTTAGGTCTGAAAATTTGGGTTTAAGTGAAATATTGTAATATGTTGATGGGTTTTAGGCCAGGATGTTTGTTTTATCTTCATTAAGTGTGTTTGAGCCTTAAAAGGCATCCCTTGTTTGTAGTTTCAAGTTATGAATGTGTTAAAATGGTTGAACATGTTCGTCTTTGCTCATTTGTGTTGATTCTGTGGTTAATTAATGTTATAAATGAACCTAAGTGTTGTTCATGAGATATGTTTGCTAAATGAACAAGTTTGAGTGCATAAAAAATCATGATTGTGCAAAAGTGTGAAATGAAGGCTGTTTAACAACCTATTCAGGAGGCGGTTTAACAACCTCCTTTAGGAGGCTGTTTAACAACTCCTTCAGGAGGCTGTTTAACAACTCCTTCAGGAGGCGGTTTAACAAAACCCTTTAGGAGGCGGTTTATCAACAACCTTTAGGAGGCGATTTAACAACAACCTTTAGGAGGCCGTTTAACAACAACCTTTAGGAGGCGGTTTAACAATTGTCTTAAGGAGGCGGTTTAACAACAACCAATTGGAGGTGGTTTAACAACTGTCTTAAGGAGGCGGTTTAACAATTTTTTTTTGATTAAATTTTTCTGAATGCAATTTAAAACTCTAGTTAGGTAGCTAATTAAGCAGTCTAATTAAGTTAAGTTGACTATATTGATGTCCAATTAAGTTGCATTTCAGATGATTAGATCTTAGTCAAATATGCTTCATGCCTTATCACTAGTCATCACTTCATGAATCAAGCTTAAATGTTCAATAATCAAAGGCCTTATTTTAAGACCCCCAAATTTACTCGCAGTGGAACCAACTATTTGGCTGTTAAAAAAAGTACAATAGTCACAAGATGTAAAGAACGACTCGAAGAGACGTTTTAAAAACAAGCAAACATTTCCATTCTTTAATTTCAGAGTTTAAAAGCGTAGTCCCAAAGCATCGTTACCATAATATTATACAAGTTTAACATAAACAAACTAAAACAAGTTTTCATTTAAGGAATGAATTTTCAAATAATGAACAAAAGTTTAGCGCAAATCCTTCTCTTGAGCCTCCAAGCCTTTAACCTTGATTACCTGAGATAAAACATGCTAAAAAGTCAACGAAACGTTGAGTGAATTCATAGGTTTTATAAGTGATAAAGAGTTGAACACAAGCATTATAATATTCATAAGCATCATATAAACTTGTAGGCCAGACAAGCTATTAACCAATAGTTGCATTGAGCTCGTGCCACCGATCCCATTCCGCATGATTAAGATAATCATAATCATATACCAACAATGTTCATCATTTTCCCCCAAGGTTAGGTATTACGTCATATACCTACTAAAAATCTCGACACAATAGGTCCGTACATTGGGACTGCTCACAAACGAATCCAAAGCCCAAAAACCGAACCGGGCTGCTTAACCTATAGCGCTATTTATTGTGCAAGTGGCTACCCATCATAGGTAGTTAACGGCTCACGATTGGGATCTTTTGACGTAAAGCTACTCAAGCAACATACCTCATATAATCGGGTCCAATCATACTATAAAACTACTTGTGTTCATTTTAGAAAACTAGCATGTGTCTCCCTTGTGGGGTTTAAGAAAAATATTTGAAAGGTGAGGCTATGAACTCACCTTGATCGAAGCCGATGATCAAATAATCGAAACAATCCACTGAAAATCAACGAACACAATCACGACCTATAAATAAATCTAATATGTGATTGATACACGAGCTATATAAAATATGCAACTCATCGAAATATAACATGTACATATATATAGAACATGCATAAAAAGTGACACTTAGGAATCCATGACAACTCCACTTATTATTTCTATTAGTTTACACTTTTTCTGAAAATTGTAACGTTTTAGCTAAATGATCGGCTCACTTAAAGTACCGCTAAATGGTCGAACTAGTCAATATCCTTCTATATTAAGTTATCCTCATATGTTATTTAACTACTGTAGTTCACCCATGACCCATAGCTTAAGTGATCTTCATATGGAATACACATTAATGTCACTTGTTCCAAAACACTAGCTTTTGGACTTTTCAAAAGTTGGACAGTAGCAGACCCTCTAAGAAAATTTATAAAAATCTAGAAAAATTAAAGTAGCTCATATATATCATGGAAAATCTCCAGTTTAAATTTCGTAGAAAAATATTAAGTTTTGACCTGCCTACACAGCACATCTTTACAATCGAATTTATGGACAGCATACACAGTTTCGATACTTAATCTTGTACAAAGGGTTTGACTTACTTTTGCATTCTAAAAATCAACAAGGCCTAGTTCGTTGGAAAGTAGACTCGAAGTACTTAGTTGTAGGGTCCTGAAAACCTAGAAAACCTATTGGCATGACCAAGTCACGCTACTCGCAAAATGGACTAAAATTCTGCATAAAATAGACACTTGCTGAAATTTTAGCCGCATGATTTCCAAACAACAAACGGCCATAACTTTTTCGTTATTAAGAGTTGGAAGCTCAAATTTTTACCACACACTCATTATAACAATTTCTAACATCCTAAACCATTATACCTCAGTTTGCAACATCGATCATATTGCTAATTCTAGCCCAAACTTTCTGATCTAGATGAGGGTTCCAAAACCCTCTTAAAACCTCAATATTTTTCACCACAACCACTTCCAATATGCTTAAACTAACCTATAACTCATACTAAACCTATGAAATCATTCTCAAACATTCTAAGATCAAAACTCATCCTTTTCACAAATTAATCATGGATTCCCAAATATTATATTTAGCATGCATGCATATATATTCAATGAACCAAATCAAAATCAAGAAAAATACTTACAAAAAGACAGGGAAACAAGTAAATGATCAAAACCACAAACCCTTATGGTTTTTATATGTTGGCCGAACACAAGATGAGACAAAGGAGGACCCACAATCTTGATTTTACCCAACCAAATCGTTCACACAACCTTGTTATTAAACCCTTGATACTTCAATTACTCTTAATTAGATCAACACCCTCAAAAATCAAAATCAATAAAAATCAAGAACTTGAAAAACCTTATGCATGGTGGTTTATCTTTGTTAAGGATTAATGGGGTTTAGTTTAGGGATGATTTAGGATTGAATGGAAGTGATTTGGGATTGATTGATGATGGTTTGGTGGTGTTCTTGGTTTTTTTGTTCGACAGAGAAGAGAGGTTTTAGGCGTGGTTTTTTTTTACTGTTGTAGCATACGAGTGAGAGATTTTATAAGGGTAAGAATCTCTCTACTTGATACCTTTCCTAGTTTATATCGACTTAAAAAAAGAGTCGTTGGATGGATTTTATGGGTTATAACCGGTTATAAAAAAAAGAGTGGGCTTTATAGATAGATTTTTTTTTATAAAAGTGCATTTGGGCTTGGGTTTTTTTCAATTAATAACAAATAATTAAGGTGTGGGTTTGTGTTGTATATAGGTTAAGTTTATAAAAAAAAAAAGATAATAAGGGGGTGTTTGGTTTGTCACTTTGTAGGAGCTAATAAAACATAAGGGGTGTTTGGTTTACATGTTATGTTTATAAATTATATATAATTTTTTTTACACTTATACCACAATATTTGTTTTAAAACACTTAGTTAAAATATTCAAAATTAAAAAAAAAAACTATTTTGACACGGTTTCGGCCAAATGAAAATAATAAAAATAAAAATAGAATTTAAAAACAAAATAAATTTAAAATGGCACTCGAGGCCGGAATATGACGTTCGTGGATTTCTTGATTGATAACGTAATAAATTCAAATAATACATTCGCAATTATTTAAAATGGACGATTTTGTTAAAACCGACTAAAATATAAAAGTAAAGCCTTGAGATTTATAAAAATAAATATGAGATTTAAAATTAGTAGTGACCTTAAATACGGGG
>BQNB010029150.1:0-56000 GCA_026074375.1 Tanacetum coccineum
AAGGCTTTCACCATATCTTTAAGTTCGGCAACATCGGGAGAAACACCAGGGGTAGAAGAGCTCGTACCCACTTTGGCAACAATTGCTTTGCTTCGTAAATGATGAACTTTAGATTTGCTCTCGATGATTCTTAAGCAATCTCGAGGCATTTTATCCAAAAAATTACCACTCGCGGCGGAATTCAACGAATCTTGATCATTAGAGTTCAAAGCATTGTAAAAAGTATCGAGTTGATGTAATTCCAAAAACCCATGATGTGGGCATGCCCGAAGAAGATCGTTGAATCGGTCCCATGCCTCGTAAAAAGTTTCATCAAATCTTGAAATTTGTGATTCATACGAAGATTTGTTTTCCTGGAGGGAGGGAAAAATTGGTTGATGAATTTCGAAACAAGATCATCCCAAGTAAGAATCGATCGAGGGGGTTCTTTTTCAAGCCAAATCCATCTGGCTGGGGGCCCCCTCAGAGGGAAAAATGAGAAAAGCAAAGAGCTTCACCGACGAACGATATCGTGGACGTTTGGGAACTTCATTGGGGCATCGTAAGAAGTGAGCTGTTGAAATATCAATGTAGCCACGAGGATCTTCTTTATCAAGCCCGAAAAATTGTTTATTTTGCACAAGAGTGAGCAAACCATGTTTAAGCTCAAAGTTGTTCGCAGTGATCGCGGGAACAACGATTGCATCCTCGTAACCCTCGGTGGGTGCTTGGAGCAATTCCGCCATAGTACGATTATCGACCATCGTAACTACAGGATGAGCTAGATTATCAATTGGTTCCTCAAGATCAAATGGTTCAACAAAAGTCTGTGGGACTTGTTGTTGTTGACGGTTATGGGATTGAGAACGAGTGTGCAGCGGCCCCCTCGAGAGAAAATGAGAAAAGCATAAGCTTAACCGACGTACTCGGGACGTTTGGGAACTTCATCGTAGAAGTGATCTTGTTGAAATATCGAATGTGAGCACGAGGATCTTCTTTATCAAGCCCGAAAAATTGTTTATTTTGCACAAGAGTGAGCAAGAACCAGTTTTAATCACAAAGTTGTTCGCATAGAGGATCGCTGGAACAACGATAGCATCCTCGTAACCCTAGTGTGTGCTTGCAGCACACACCCCATATTACGATTATCGACCATCGTCAACTACAATGGAGCTTAGATTATCAATTGGTACCTCCAAGATCAAATGTCAACAAAAGCTGTGGACTATGTAGTTGTTGACGGTTATGAGGATTGAGAACGATAGTGCATGCACTAAAATATAAAAAAGAAAATTTATACTAAATTTATATTTGGTTATCCAACGATTGTTTCACAAATATTTTACATTTTAATAACTGGACAATAAGTAATAAGTCAAACTTAATCCTATTAATCAACAACTTCTCGGTAGTGCTCTCTAAAATAAAAAAAAGCACACGCGCATCGTCGTAGGAGTAGGAAAGCGTGAAGCTATTAAAAACCTTTCTCCTTTAGGGTCGTAGTTCCTCGGAACAACCCTCCTTATACCCCTCTTTGAGTTTGTTTATTTTTCAAAGGTGAACCGTACCTCGCAAGTGACACAAAAGGCAAGTTTTTGAATCTTTGGTTCGGGAACTTATTAATGATAATACTCAGTTGAAAGTATTATATTGATGGTGAATTTTATTTCTTTTTATGGACAATGTTTTTATATTTTTAGTTTTTCTTTGTTTTATATATATATACTAAAAAGAAATGAAATATATTTTTGTATTTTTATATTTTATAACAAAGAAAATAACTTCACAAGGAAGGATCTTCGAAGCACAATTTGTCAAACGCAACAACAATCGTATGCACTCCTCCCCGGCAACGGCGCCAAAATGACACTGACAAAATTCAACCCTTTATATATATTAAATATAATAAATATATAAATATATAATAAGAATCAAAAATCTCAATGTAGAAAATCCGAAAGTATGATTCCCGGGTCGTTATCCCCAATGAGGAATGCAATGGAAATTCGGAAGACGGTTTGATAATTGATGCTTGAATGGAACAAAGATTTTTGGATTGTTTTTCTAAGTCTACGGGAAATTTAATGCAATCTACACTAAAAACAATTAAGGCAACACAAATTTAAACTAAAAACGCAAACGGGAGTCCTAAAACGCAACTTAAAAACCCTAATTTATCAAAATTAAGTCCTAAAATGATCTTTTTGACTTTTATAAGTCCTAATTGACTAAAATGCTAGAACAAAGAAAACTAGACCAAAAACGAAAGTGAATTAAGCTTGAAAACACGAAAAACGTGAACGGGATTCAATCCCGTTCTTTAAAAAATCAAATTTTGAATTTAACGCCTACTGAAAGCAAATACTCTAATTTCCCTAAGTTTCTATCTGGATAACAAAATCTAAAAACAAAAAATTAGATTTTTTGACTTTATATATAAATTATTAGAATTAAAAACGATTTTAATGAAATATAAATGATTAAAAAAACTAAAGTTGAATATGAACAAATCTGAAAAAAATACAAAAAATGATTAAACCTGTTGGATCTAAGAAAAGCTACAAGGGGTAAACACAGTTGGAGCTTAACAAAATAAGCTGTTAACAAGCTTATATTAAACATCTTATATTCATAAAAAAAGGCCTGAAAACGTGGTAAAGATATTTTAATATGTGCAAGATAAAACCGAAAAAGACCCAAGGGCGAGTGGTATAGTGTGTGTGTTATAAGGGTTGAGGGTGTGAGGTCCAGGGTTCAAGCCCTGCTCACCTTGGATTTCCACCTTCCCCTTTTTGCTTTTTTGTAGAAAAAAACTTTTTTACACAGCTTATAAATAAGCTGTAAACAACAAACCTTAATGAAGACAAAAATTTTAAAACTTACAAATAAGCTCAGAAATTAGCTCAAAAGCTTGACAAATTAAGCTTTTTTACACTAAGTGTAAAATGGCTAAACTTTTTGGCTATTTAAGAGCAAATAAGCTAGTGAAAATAAGAAATAAGCTAACACAGTTGTTTAACTATACCTAATAAGCATATTATAACAAAAATAAGCCAAGAAATGAATTGAAAATAAGCTAAAAGGACAGATTCAGTAAAAAGCTATTTTTGACTAAAAATGTTAAACTAAAGAACTAAATAAGCTTTAATAAGCTCTAAACTAAAATAATTAAGCTAAAATGGACTTAGACTATCCTAATAAGAAAAACTAAACACAAATAAGCTAGGTAAACAAGCAAATAAGCAATGAAAAGCAAATAAGCTATAAGTTTAAAACTCCCAATCACAAATTTGGACCTCAAAGAGCTTATAGAAACAATCATAAACCATTTTGAAATAAAGGATAAGCCACAATAAGCAAATAAAAAAGCTATCTCTTCTTTTTTCAACACTTAGTTAAAAATTTGACAGAATCGGTAAATGCAAAAACAACAAATGCAGGTTTACGTTTTAGAACTAAATAAACTTACACAAACTAATAATATTGCTAATATTATCTAATAAAAGTTGACTTAAAAGCACAAAGCCATTTTTGACCCATTTTGACCCATTAAACCAGTTAAACCAAACACCCATTTAAAATTTATTTTTTGACATTTTAAGCTAGTAAAAACTGATTTAGGCTCAAATTGTGAAATACCAGATATTTAATAAGCTATACTAACAATATTAAGCAAATTTCAACAAGAATTAAGCACTAGAATAAGCTAAAATAGATTATGCAGTTTTAACTTATAACTCACAGTTTTAACTCAAAACTTGCATAAATGAGTTTTAACTATAAAGCTAAGCAACAAACAACATAGATAAGCACTAATAAGCAGTAATAAGCAAAGATAAGCATAAATGAGCAATGCTACAGTGAATAAGCTAAAATTTTGAAAATAGAGAGTTACAAAGGCCCTTGCTTAAATAGGGCAAACCAGCTTATAAATAAGCTAATCTACAAGCTCTAGCTTGTATGAAACAAGCTAGTAAGAGTCCATAAGCCCATCCAAATCTGGCTTATCATCCAAATAAGTTGTGGTAATTTGAGGGTGAGTTCTTTTTTTGGTTTTTGTAAAATTTGCTTAAGTACTTTATATTTAAATTAAAACAGGTTGCTTATATGTTTTTATAAGAGCTTAAAACAGCTTATGATAGGCTTTTAACAATAAGAAAAACAGGAATACAAAATTTTACTTAAAAACTTCAAACTTTCATTAATACTAAGAACAGGTTACAAGGCTTGGAAAATAAAAGACAATAATCAAAATGACTTAAAAATAAGATGAATATTAAAAACTAGGTTAAAACTACATAAATAACTCACTGCCTCTAAGGGCTTACAATGTCCTATTTTATACTAAGCTAAGAAGAGTCTTGTGGTCTTGAGTCTTCACCCGTTTGTGTTTCTTTTGTGAGACAGAACAATGGTGTGCTTGTTGCGTGAGAGACTTCAAAAGCTCATCCAAGCAGTCCAAATTGAGTAGAGCCCAAGTCTTTTGAACTCATCCCTTCAATCTTTGCCTTTTTATCATGGACCAATGGGATTAAAGGGGATTGCCAAGGTGTCAATTGATGTTTATAAGGTAGGGTTTGAGGAAAGTGATGGTGAATAGTTCTAAAAATGGGTTTGGCGGGAAATGAAGAGGATATACAGTGATTTGATATGAGCAGGGTAAAGGTTTGGGGTAATGGCAGGTTTAGTCCCTCAAGGTGATAAGTGGGTTTGCACGTTTAGTCCTTGTGGTGTATAAAAGTTTGTGATATTGGTAGAAAGAGCCCCTCAAAGTATATATAGTTATTGCATGATGGGTCCTTGTATGGTTATAAGTTTGAGGGGTTGGCAGAAATGCCCATTCAACTTATTTTTTTGGGCTTCTTTGACTTGTATAAATAGCTTAATGGGTTGACCCGACCCATTAAATGGGTGCGGGTTGACCCATTAAGTATTTCTTCGTTGACGGCTTTGTCTTAGACTTTTGGCTTTGATTTGACTTTTCTTTCACGCTCTTTCCGTTCTCGTGCTCGGTTTTGTCATTTTTGGCTTCGTTTTTGTCCTTTTCTTAGATATCCGTTCCCTGCACAATACAAATGCAAAACATACAAATACAATGTATTTTTGATACGTTTTTGGTCATTTAAGTCCGTTTTTAATGGAAAATGGTATGTGTAATTAAGCACATACCAGAGACGTCAAAAGATGTTGACGTATGAATTGATGATTTGTGATTACGAGTAACTTAAGCACTTTACGTTATGTGTTATAAGTTACATGTTTGTCATCACCAAAACCTGAAGAGAATGTATAGATTAAATATCGTAATGTAATATTACTACCAACAACTTCCCTTGAAGTTGAGATGTAATCATCTCCCTGAATGAAACAAAATCTTCTTAATTCAGACTTCCTTTGTAACATGCCACACCAAGGATCTATAAGTTGCAACCTGTTAATATTTCTTCCCCTTTTTGTCATAATCCAATAGGGGACTTATGAATGTAAGCAACTTTGATTTCAACCACTTCAAACCAACATCACACTACTTACCCAAACTTTCCAATGACTTGAATTACCCTCCATCACGCATAATAAGAATAATGAATCCAAACAGTAGAAATCTAAACTAGCAATAGTAATAATGACTAGTAGTAGTAAAAACCTTCACCTCGATGATGCATGTAAATGGTTAAACATTTTAACAATAAGCTTCCCCTGAAACCTATATGTTAACCATTTCATGAATCTTCAATTCAGTAGGCTCGATGTAATGATTACTAGTAAAGAAAACTAAGTATAACGAACTTGATGCTGAAGTAGAATAACCCAAACTTGTGTCTTATATCTTGTACTATCTATGTGACGTCAAACTTATACCAAGACCAAAATATAAGTAGATCGCAACCTCTTGAAAAAAATCCTCATCTTCTATGAGACACTAAGCACGACAACGTAACTGTTTAAAGTGCCAGCAAATGTGAGCATTAAGCACCATAAGTTTGTAAATCACACACCTTTGCTAGATTCGTCAAGTCTTCGTCACAACATTGAAAACACAAACAAGTTACCTCCTGCTAAAAGGTATGATAAAACACAAACCCAAATAATTCCACTTCAACTTCAAATAGGTGATAAACAATCTTCTTCATAACCAATTAAATCAATGAATCCAAAAATACGAGCCTTTAAAACGTTTAAGAACAAATAAACCAAAACCAAAAACTTTCTTCCTCTGTGTGTTGTCCGATATCTCCAAACCAACAGAGAAACCAAAACTCGTCTTTGTCTGATATCGGTAAACGCTAATAGTATAAACATTTATTACCAGCAGTACTAATTTGTCAACAAACAGTACTAACCTTCCATTCGATTCCAAACAATATTAATCACAAGGCTAGCAGTATTAACTTTTAAAGGAAGCAGTACTAAGTAATTACCACTATTAATTCCTCCCATGCTTTTAGCAATGCTTTATCTGTTACAAAACTGTCACTAATCCGTCACTAATTTGCATTCCCCTTCCTCCTATAGCTTTCAGCGACACTTAATCTGTCACTAGTCTGTCACTAATGTATTACTAATTTGCATTCTCTTAGCAGTACAAACCTGTAACGAGGAATCTTGGCAGTACTAATACATATGCTAGCAGTATTAATGTTTCTTTTGAGCAGTATTAACAAGATATACCTAGCATCACAAAGAAACATAAGAGTAGTAGTAAAGAACCAACGAGCAGCATTAAGTTACCTTTTAATGTTACAATTGTTTCCTTAGCAGCATAAACTAGGAACGATTAACAACCAGTAATCATAGTCGTTCCATTTGTTTTTACCAATAGGGATACTCTAAACAAAATGATATTATTTGACAAACGTGAAGTAACCTTAGTCCAACCTTTGTATACCACTAGTAACTAGAGAATGATCTTTGAGCCATAGGGTTTACTTCGAACATATGAAACCCAAAATAACAGCTCTAAAGAATTTCAAAGAAACCTTAAAGTCGAATAGGGTTTATAACTTTCAAGAACAATTCCTGTTGCGTCTTTCTTTTATACAAAGATGAAACCCTCTTGCTTGTATATGTCAATCGGTCGTGCTAGCAGTGTATTATGTTTAGCCAAAAATAAAATAACTTCGAAACCCTAACAATTTAATTCGTACCTTCTTCTTGTGAGATCGTATACCAGATTTCATACATTCTTTACGGATTAGGGTTTGTTAAGAAACCCTTGTGATAGTAAACCAATCCCTGTCACATCAATTGGTTAGGCGCCTGCTTGTGCACAAAATCATATTCGCTCGAATTAGGGTTTTTGTTAAACCCTAGTTTATCACTTTCATCTACAAGTAACTACCGTATACTTTGTCTTCTTCAAGATCAACTTGTGGACTTGCTACCATCTACAACTTTTTTTCATAGAATCGACTGAAAACACCTTGTAATCTCCTAGATATCACGAGTCATGAGGCTCTGATACCACCTGTTGGAACTAAAACACGTAATAGTTCTTGGATCGTTTATAGCTCGAGGTTGTTTAGACCTCATCTAGGATGAATAACAATGATAATAACATGCAGCAGAATAAGAACAAATCAATGTTATCTTAACAAGGTTTTTCATCATTATCTTTGTTGATACAATGACTACTACAAGCCTCAAATCTACACGATCAACTGTAGAACGTGTTATCTAAACTATAACAAGGAATCAAAGATCCTTGAGGCTAAAACAACTAAACCCTAGGCGTCTACAATGAGACTTGACGCCTAGAACACACACACACTTTCTTGGTACATCATAAAACAACACGCCTAGGACCTCCTTTTATAACACAAGGATCTGTTAACATATGGGTTTCAGGGGAAGCTTATTGTTAAAATGTTTAACCATTTACATGCATTATCGAGGTGAAGGTTTTTACTACTACTAGTCATTATTACTAGTGCTAGTTTAGATTTCTACTGCTTGGATTCATTATTCTTGTTATGCGTCATGGAGGGTAATTCAAGTCATTGGAAAGTTTGGGTTAGTAGTGTGATGTTGGTTTGAAGTGGTTGAAATCAAAGTTGCTTACATTCATAAGTCCCCTATTGGATTATGACAAAAAGGGGAAGAAATATTAACAGGTTGCAACTTATAGATCTTTGGTGTGGCATGTTACAAAGGAAGTCTGAATTAAGAAGATTTTGTTTTATTCAGGGAGATGATTACATCTCAACTTCAGGGGAAGCTTTGGCTTTATGATGAAGTTCGTACACGACTTTGTTTGTTTTGTCATCATCGAATAGGGGAAGATTGTTAAGATTCTTGATTTGATGAGACAAGGTGAATAAAAGAATGAAACAAAAGGACTTAAACGCAAAACTAGAATTCTTAAAAAGATGGAAGATTTTGAAGATTCTAGAAGATCTCCTTATTCAGATAGAAGATTTAGAAGATAAAGCTTAAAGTTTAAAAGATTTATTTTCTAAATCTTCTATCTGAATAAGGAGATCTTCTAGAATCTTCAAAATCTTCCATCTTTTGAAGAATTCCAGTTTTGCGTTTAAGTCTTTTTGTTTCATTCTTTTATTCACTTTGTCTCATCAAATCAAGAATCCCAACAAGATGTGGTTAACTTAATTTCCAATCTTCGAACTGTTTGGATGGGATCTTTTCATTTGTATGCTGATGTAGCTCGCAAGGAGAGGATGCAATTCAAGAGAACGGGACAACCTATACTTACTAAAGTGAATACGAATTTGGGCGTTTCACAGAAAAATAGAATGGGTACTAAATCTTTTGTTGCAGCTGTCCAACAGGGTAGCCATGATTCGTGGTCTAGAAATCAAGTTTATGTGCAGAAGAAGAACGATAATTATGTGGAAAAACAAGTAACATGTAACAATTCTAATTCGCCTTGTTTAGTGAACTGGACCCTGGAGCTTAGTGATGATGTTTGTCTGAGTCTTGAATCAAGTAAATCATCTTTTTTAGCTAGAGCAGTAAATATCCAGATTATACATCGACTTCATTCTATTTTAGAGATTATTGGTTTCACGAGTTTCCATATTCGTTATATTAGGGGTAGATGGGTATGGATTGACCTTGATGCGGAAAATGATCTATCTTCTTTATGATTATCTGTGGAAATGAATAAAATCTTCACTGAAAGGGTTATATGGATTGATATTGTAGGCGTTCCACTGTGTGCATAGACTAGTGATGCGTTTATAAAAATCGGTACTTTGTGGGGGAAAGCTTATTTGTGGATATTAATAAGGGAGAATCTTTGGCTCATGGTAAAGTATGCGTTCTCTCTAAACTCATGAGTAAAATAAAAGAGGGAATTCATGTAAAGGTGAATAAGAAGTATTATGATGTATTGATTTTTGAATTTGCATACTGGGCACCTGATTTTCAGTTTGATGATGACTGTGAATCAAATGAGTCAGATTATTCAGATGGAAAAAACTCAGATACCTCGTCAAACCCTAAAGGTTTCAAGGAATGTTATACAGAGCAACCGGTACACAAGTCAGTTCAAGAACAAAGTGAATCTGACCCCTTCAATTTGATGGGACTTATAGAGAAGCAGGGAATTAATTTGGTAAAGAAGGATAAAGAAACTATGATTAACCGTGACACGGATAAAGAGATGGAGCAACCGATTCATGCAGAGTTAAATAAGGACCAAGGTAATGAATGTCAAGATGGAAGCTGTAATGAGCAGAGGATAGATAATAATGTTAGACTCACTATTTTAGTGAAGCTGACGTCTTACACGTGAATTGGACTAGCTATAGACCAACTGCTACACGCAGGGACTATTATTGTAAACAAGGTATAAATAGCTTTGTGTTAGGCTATAAATACCCCTTATGACACTCCATGAGGGGTTGGTTGAATCATTGTGTAACTATATTTCTCTTTCTAAAAACACATAGTTCATTCATCCCTCTCTTTACTTTCTCTCACTAGAAAACATAATGTCTCATCTTGTGTTCTTTGATCAACCAAGACCCCCCGAAAAAGGTGTTTTGATTCACGTAACATGTGGTATCAAGAGCATAGGTTATGTTATGTATTGTGTGTTGTGTTCGTGGCTGTAACAGTTTTTATAGCTTATTTAAGCTTATGTTCGTTGGCTTATTTCTGAAAAAGCCCCAAATTTGTTTTTATGTGTTGTGGCATCAAACTGTTTTATAACAGTTTTCTCTACCATTTTTATGAGTTTTCTTTGTCCTCTTTTATTTCTTAAACCTCAACAAAATCCAAATCTGATACGTCCCTTTTAACAGCTTCTTTTTTAGCTTTTTATACGCTTATATGACCTTCAGCTTATCGTAGGCTTATTACAGCCTATTCAGTGGCTTATTCGTTGTTTTATAGCTATTTATAGCTTATTTCATGGCTTATTACTTGGTGAAGAGCTTATTTTCTGGGCTTATTCTTAAAGCTTATTCAAGGTTATACTTGGTTTGTTTGTGGTCCACACCTGTTGAGACAAGAAAGAAACATAGATCCAAGATTTTTGCAACAAGGACGTTGTGATTTTTATTGGCTTCTATAGAAGACAAAAGAAAGGACTACAAGGACGATAGTACAAAAACAAGCATAACCGGACTCGCAGCTTTAAGCTTTACCGAATACGCATTACTCTTTATCAACCGGACTCGCATTTCTTTTGGTCATCGGATTGTTGGGAATAAAATGCTCTAAGGCATTTTCACTGTTATTCATGTTCATTCCCACTGCTAGAGTATTTTCCCACTGCTAGTGTTATATACATGTTCATACTTAACCAACATGTTAAAACACTTATACATTCCTTTTAACATCATATTAGTATCCATATAACATGTAAATAAGTTCACAAAACATTGATCATAAGTAAAAATTCATTTTACATATTCAAAAGTATCCTAAATGGTGATTTAGCTAAATAGAACATATGAACACATAAAATCATAAGTATTAAATGATTAGAGTTTTAAATAACCTTGTATGGATGAGTAGATGAAAGAACAACAATCACACCCTTGTGATTTAAACCCTTGGCTTGAAAATATCAAGAGAAAACCCTAATTTTCTCAAGTAAACCCTAATTTTCTTTTCTTGCTTCCTTGCTTGCAAATGCTTAACCAAGCCTTGAAATCACCTTAGTAGGTCTTAAGTATGATGTGTGTATGCTTGTATGAGTGGTAGAAAAATTTGTATGGATTGTGTATGGTTTATGTTTTGAGCCGTGGGCTTTTACAAAGGAAAAAGGAGAGAAAGTTTTTGTTTATACCTTGGAAATGAGAGAAGTGTGTGTTACTTGCTAGCTAATGCCTCATATACTAAGTCAAGGCTTCAAGGAAGGTTCCTAGGGCAAGTGGTCAAGTGCTTACAAAGGTGTAAGACTTGGTTCCCTAGGAAAATATATATCCTTGATATTTAGGGCAAGTAGTTATCAAATTGATATTTACTTGGTCCTATCACTACAAATCCGGCCACATACACATTTATATGATGATATTTTGTGTATTAGGTATAATCGTGGGAACTTTCTTAAGCGTAGATATGTTTTGGTGCTTCCGGGAATACTGAAATGCATTTTATCGTGAAACGTAAGCATTTTACGTAACCAATAAAAATAAAATGAACAAAGTTGATAATTATCCTCATAATAATCATTTAACACTTGCTTGATATAAACGTTTAATCGTTTAATGCCCGTTTACATTGAATGATCATTTTTAGTTTACGCGATTTAGCTTAACGATTACGATTTAAGAGTAAACGCATAAAACCCTAAAAATAAATTGTGAATTACATAATGTCGTACAATGACCTAAAACACGAGGTGTTATATTATGGATGTCCCAATTGAACAAGATTAATTAAACCAAAAGTTTTTGTCAAGTCTTGCACTAGAATGGCTAGTATACGCCATAGTTTGTAGAAATAGAGATGATCTAGACACAATGAGTCTGGATGATGTGTATAATCATCTCAAAGTCTATGAACCTGAGGTTGAAAAGAGTACAGGGTCAAACTCACAAAATATGGCTTTCATTTCTTCATCAAACACCAACAGTGGTAAAAGTGAAGTTTCCATTGTTCAAGGAGTTTCCACTTCTGGTGTTCAAGTTTCCACTACTAGAACTGATGTTGCCGCTACAGTCTTAGCCATGATATTGTTTGTGCATACATAGCTACTCAGCCAAATAGGTCTCAAATTAAATATGAGGACATCACTCAGATTGATGATGATATAGAAGAGATCGACATAAAGTGGAACTTGGCTTTGCTAAGCATGAGGGCTGATAGGTTTTGGAAGAAGACTGGTAAAAAGATTACCATTCAAGGATTTGATGTAGCTGAATTTGAAAAATCAAAGGTGGAATGCTTTAATTGCCATACGATGGTCCATTTTGCTAGAGAGTGCAGAGCACCAAGGAGTCAAGATAAAAGAAGAAGAGAAAGCTACAAGAAGGATCCTAAGGTGGAAGAACCTCCTCCTAAGGCAATGATAGCCATTGATGGCATTAGATGGGATTGGAGTTACATGGCTGATAAAGATGAAAACCATGCACTTGTTGCTAATGAAGAGGAAGTATATGATGATTCTTATTATTCTCTTATGGCCAAATCTAGCTCAAGCTTAGATAATGAGGTATATGATGATTCTTATTATTCTAAATCATGTAGGAAAAACACAGAAAACCTTAACAATAAGATTATCAAGTTAAATGAAGAACTTAGTGATTGTGAGCCTGATTTGTATAACTATAAAAGAGGTTTATCACAAGTTGAGGCTAGACTTGTTGAATTTAAAAATAATGAGATTAAATTCTGTGAACGAATTAGAGTCCTTGAGAGAGATATAGAGCTTAAAGATAATAAAATTGAAAATCTCAAGAATGTATTAGAGGAGTTAAAGAAGGAAAAAGACAGCATATATTTTAAAATAAAAAAATTTGAAAATTCTACAAAAGAGACTGTCTCTTAAGGACTCAAAGATCTGTTAAGGATAAGACGGGTCTGGGGCTTAATGAGTATATTGTTGTGCCACCTCCTCCTGCACAAGTTTATTCACCTCCTAAGAATGATCTGTCTTGGACAGGTTTGCCTGAATTTGTTGATGACACTGTTACTAATTATAGTAGGCCTACACCTAGCATAGATATGCCAAGAGATGTAAGTGAAAGTGTTTCTTTCTTTGAACAAAGAGGATCAATTGGTAATGTTTTATCAAAACCCATGATTAGCTTAGTAAATGAAACTGGTTTTCCTAGTGTCCCTAAAGTTATTAACACTAAAAATTCTAGGAAACCAACTGTGAAATATGCAGAGATGTATAAAAACACCTCACAAAGTCCTAAAGTTATGTCTAACATTTTTAGTGCTCCAATCATTAAGGAATGGGACTCTGAAGATGAAAGTGAGGTAGACTTCACACTTAATGAAACTGTTAGATCTAGCTTTGAACAAGAAAAGTTTGATAAGTCCACTAAGGAAGTAGTAGGAAAGAAAGAAACACCAAAACAAAATCATCCTAGAGGGAATCAGAGGAATTAGAACAATCAAAAATCTCAACAGCTAAGAAAAGACTTTGTGATGAAAAATAAAGCATGTTATAATTGTGGTAGCTTTGAACATTTGAAGTTTGACTGCAAACAAAACACAAGGGTGAATAAAGGGAAAATCTGGTCAAGGGTAGACAATAATCATGACAACATGAAATACCCATATACATTGAATAGTGCTTATCCAAAATTGACATCTTTCAAACCAGCACACATTCACATGTAAAAAGACCCTTTGTAAGAAAAATAGTAGTTAAAAATAAAGTTTGGGTTCCAACTACTAGAACAAAAGTTCCCATTGTTGGCTCAAAAGTTCCCACTGCTAAGCCAACAGTTGCTGCAGTTAAGGGAAACAGGGGTAAAGCTGTTAAGGCCCCAGCTTGTTGGATTTGGAGACCTAAGCAAAATCAACTTGATCAAGGTTTAAATGTCAATCATGTATCAGCAATCTTTAAGAAATACAAATACATTAATACACAAGGCAGGCCCAAGTCAGTAATGGCTTGGGTCCCTAAAATGAATTAACATTCTTTTTCTTAATGTGTAGGGCATTCCACAGGATAATATTAATGATAAAGGATATTGGGATAGTGGTTGCTCTAGGCACATGACTGGCAACATATGCTACCTATCTGAGTATGAGCCTTATGATGGAGGATATGTGTCATTTAGACATCAAGGAGGAAAGATTACTGGTAAAGGTACAATTCTGACCGGTAAACTTGAGTTTGAGAATGTTTATTTTGTGAAAGAACTGAAATATAATCTGTTTAGTGTGTCACAAATCTGTGATAACAAAAATAGTGTTATGTTTACTAATTCTGAGTGCCTTGTGTTGGGGAAAGATTTTAAGTTAGATGATGATACTCATATGTTTCTTAGGACTCCTAGACAGCAAAATATGTATTCCATTGACTTAAAAAATATTGTCCCTCATAAGAACTTAACTTGTCTGATTGCCAAGGTCTCTGAAGATGAAAGTATGTTGTGACATAGAAGATTATGCCATCTGAACTTTAAGACCATGAATAAACTGGTTAGGAATAATTTTGTTAAAGGTTTGCCTTCCAAAAGTTTTGAAAATATCCATACTTGTGTTGCTTGTCTAAAAGGAAAGCAGCATAAGGCTTCTTGTAAGACCAAGTTAGTGAGTTCTATTACTAAGCCCCTTCACACTTTGCATATGGATTTGTTTGGACCTACTTCTGTCAGTAGTCTTAATCATAAATGGTATTGCTTAGTTGTGACTGATGATTTTTCTAGGTTTTCTTGGACTTTCTTTCTAAAATCTAAAGATGAAACAAGTAGCATTCTTAGGAATTTTGTAACAGAGATAGAAAAAATAAAGGACCTTAAAGTAAAAATAATCAGATGTGATAATGGGGGTGAGTTTAGGAATAAAGAAATGGATGAATTCTTTATTAGGAAAGGTATTAAGAGAGAGTTTAGTAATGCTAGAACCCTTCAGAAAAATGATGTTGCTGAGAGAGAAATAGAACTCTCATTGAAGCTTTTGGGCTGAACTACTTGTTATGTTCAAAATAGGGTTTTAGTTAACAAGTCTCAAAATAAGACCCCTTGTGAATTGTTTAATGGTAGATCTCATGCTATAGGTTTCTTAAGACCATTTGGGTGTCATGTCATGATCCTTAATACCTTAGACCACCTAGGCAAGTTTGATGCTAAAGGGGATGAAGGTTATTTTGTTGGATACTCTCTGTCTAGTAAATCATTCAGGGTATTTAACAAAGAACCAAGAAAATAAAAGAAAACCTGCATGTAGATTTCCTAGAAAATCAACCCATTGAGAAAGGATCTGGTCCTAATTGGTTATTTAATATTGATTCCTTAACCAAATCAATGAACTATGTACCAGTTGTTGTTGCAGGAACATCTTCTACTAACATTTCAAGTACAAAAAAAAGTTGCTAATCAAACTATAGAAGAAAATGTGTCCACTCTGAGATTCATTGCTCTTCCAAATTGGTTCCATGAGGCTCAAATGGAAACTTCTATTGATTCTTCAAAGAAAAATGATGATTCTCAAAAGGAACAAGATAAGATTATTAGCAATTCTGATGCACCTGAAAGCAGTGGGAACTCCAATCCCACTGCTACTGCAAAATACCCCATAGCTGATCAAGTGGAGCCTGTTTTATCATCAACAGTGGAAACTGAAGTTCCCACTGTTAGTTCACCTGTTCCCAATGATTGCCTATCTATTACCCCTGTAAGCTCAAGTAGCCCAAGAATCATTTCAAGGGGGTTCAAGCTATCAGGAAACACTAGCTTTGGGCAATGCTATGTCCTTTGAAAACCGGTTGGAGGATCTTTTTGGAGATACAACTGCTTCAGTTAGTTTGAATGAAGTGGAAGCTGACTTAAGGAACATGGAAACTAACATTCAAGTCAGTCCAACTCCTACTCTCAGAATTCATAAAGTTCATCCAAAGAGTCAGATAATTGGTTCTGTTGATACTTCTATCCAAACCAGACAAAAGACCAAGAATATGGAAGAATAAAGCTTCATAGCTACAATTCATCTAAAGACTAATCCTGAACTCCTACAGTATTGCCTATTTTCATGTTTCTTATCTCAAGAAGAACCTAAGAAAATCTTTGATGCTCTCAAAGATCCAAGCTGGGTAGAAGCCATGCAAGAAGATCTTCTACAATTTAAGATTCAGAATGTTTGGGTTTTGGTTGATTGTCATAAAGGAGTGAGACCTATTGGAACAAAATGGGTCCTCAAAAACAAGAGAGATGAAAAGGGGATAGTCATTAGAAACAAGGCCAGACTAGTGGCTCAAGGGTATACTCAGGAAGAGGGAATTGACTATGAAGAAGTCTTTGCACCAGTTGCTAGGATTGAGGCTATTAGATTATTCTTAGCCTATGCTTCCTATATGGGCTTCACAGTCTACCAGATGGATGTTAAAAGTGCCTTTCTATATGGGACTATAGATGAGGAAGTATATGTGATGCAGCCTCCTGGATTTCAAGATTCACAGTTTCCTGATAGAGTTTACAAGGTAGTGAAGGCTATGTATGGACTCCACCAAGCACCTAGAGCTTGGTATGGTACTTTGTCCAAATATTTGTTGGATAATGGCTTTCAAAGAGGTACCATAGACCAGACATTATTTATCAGAAAGCACAAAGGAGAGTTTTTGCTTGTACAAGTGTATGTAGATGACATTATCTTTGGATCATCAAATCCAAAGTTGTGCAGAGAATTTGAGACCCTAATGCATGACTAATTCAAAATGAGTGCTATGGATGAACTCAACTTATTTCTAGGCTTGCAAGTGTTACAAAAGAAAGATGGCATCTTCCTCTCACAAGACAAGTATGTGGTTGATATTCTCAAAAAGTTTGGACTCTCAGATGTCAGGTCAGCTAATACTCCCATGGATAGGGAGCATCCTTAGGGAAAAGATGGAACTGGTAAAGATGTGGAACTTCATTTGTATAGATCCATGATTGGATCATTAATGTATCTCACTGCATCAAGACCAGATATCATATTTGTTGTATGTGCCTATGCAAGACACCAAGTGACACCTAAAGAGTGTCATCTCCATGTTGTTAAGAGAATTTTTAGGTACCTAAAAGGTCACCCCAAGTTGGGACTTTGGTATCCTAAAGAGTCTCCTTTTGACTTGGTGGCATATTCAGACAGTGATTATGGTGGTGCTACTCAAGATAGAAAATCAACCACTGGAGGTTGTCAGTTTTTGGGCAGAAGGTTGATCTCTTGGCAATGCAAAAAGCAGACTATTGTGGCCACTTCTACAACTGAAGCAGAGTATGTGGCAGCTGCAAGTGGCTGTGGACAAGTACTTTGGATACAAAATCAGTTGTTGGACTATGGGTACAATTTCATGAACACTAAGATATATATTGATAATAACAGTGCAATTTGTATAGTTAAAAATCCTGTCTATCACTCTAGAACAAAACATATTGAGATAAGACATCATTTTATAAGAGACTGTTATGAAAAGAAGTTAATTAATGTGGATCATATTCATTCAGATGATAATGTAGCAGATCTTTTAACAAAAGCTTTTGATGTGGGAAGGTTCCAGTACTTAGTTATGAGTATTAGGATGCTTGACCCCTAACAATGTCTGTCTCTTGCTTTTTATAAAGATTAGTATAGGATTTGCACTGTTATTAGATCAATAGGTGTTAGTACTGCTAGAGTAAAATGCAACTGTTAGTCATTTTTCCCACTGTTAAGTTTCCACTGCTAGTGTAAATGTTCCCTCTGTTGGGGTAACTTTCCACTGTTAGTGTTTTTCTTGGTTTTGGACTAACAATTGCAGGATGAGCATGTCATGAAGAAGTCTATATGATGTCAATAATGCATCAAGGTTGAACCTGACATCATATGTTGTCACTCTGTAAGTCAATATATCTTGGGTTTGGGCTAAGAAACCTCTAGGATTAGGGAAATTATAGGATACTCATAGCCTGTCTTAGACTGTCCCTACTGGTGAATGGAGGTTTTTGTGATAATATAGGCTAGTTGAATTACTTCCTTGAGTCCTTAAGCTTCTGAGGCACTGTAGTATGAGTCTTTATTCATGGGTTATACACAAATTTGGTTCTCAAGAGCTATGTTCATGTCTAGCTAGGCGTTTCTAGTGTGTATGATGTGTACTGAGACATTTAGGTGTGTAATTATTAGAGAAGGGACTTATACTGCCTAGACATTTGACCTAGTATGGATGGGGTAGGGTGGTGACTCAGGGAACTTTCATAATGGGTTAAACAGGGATACAATGGTGAATATGTGTATTAATTTTCTTCATGGGGTAAGATAGCGAGCAAAGGACTCATGAATTCATGCATGTCTATCTTGCTCATGCAAGTGTGTGTGTATGGATAGGGTAGGCTTACTTTTGATTATTGAAGATAAGTTAATACCCTTAGCAATATTTCCCATTGTTTGACCAATTTGTTTCCACCGTTAGGCATAGTTTCCACTGTTAGACCAATTTTTCCCGTTGACAATATAGCCGTTGGTATTGTTTGACTAAAAGTTTGTTACACTGATTTATATAACCGTTGAGATATTTCTCCCCTTTATTCGCTATAAGGTTTATTATATTGTTGTTTCAAGATACTTCTATTATCTTTCGAGATTTCTTTATCCTAAAAGTTCACTTATCTTGATTTGACACAAACTTAGACCTCTTAGAGTCAATAATATCTTAATTGCAGTCATCCACAGTACCAACTTACCTAATCGTCCTTTACCCAGAACCCTAAACCATCAAACTCTCAATGGGAAAGCTTGCTTTTTGCGATTATCATAACATGGTCGCTATTTTGGAGAAAACAGAGCACAATACTGACTTCCATCAGATAGTGGACTTCCTTGAAGCCTCCCACATCAGGTATGCTTTGATGGTTCATCCCACTGTCTATGTTGCACACATCTAACAGTTTTGGTCCACTGCTAGGGTCGAAACAGTGGATGAAGCAAAAAAGATTATTGCTACGGTTAATGGCAGGCAACGTACTCTCACTAAATCATCGATTAGGAGGCATCTCAAACTTAATGATGCTGAAGGTATTAGTACTTTGCCTGACACTGATCTTTTTGAAAACCTTTCACTGATGGGCTATAATATTTTACCAAACCAAAGATTCTCTTTTCAAAAAGGCCAATTTTCACATCAGTGGAAGTTTCTCATTCATACCATTATGCAGTGTCTAAGTCCAAAGAGTACAAGCTTTAATGAGTTTAGTAGTAATATTTCCACTGCTATTATTTGTTTGGCAACCAACAGAGTCTATAATTTCTCTAAAATGATTTTTGATGGTATGGTGAGAAATATAAAAAGTTATTTAAAGAACAACAGATATTGTGTGATTATGACAAGAGTACAAAGCTGCCAAGGATTCATAATTGTTGCTGCTGCCAATGCGACTTTGTGTCAAACACAGCTGCCAAAGAAACGTAACATTAATGCTGATTGAAGATTAGTCAAATAGTATTTAATGCTGATTTATAGTTTCCTAATTTTATTTGATCTTATCTTGTCTTGTAAACCCTAACCCCTCTAGTATATAAAGAGGGGTAGGCGTCTAGTATTGATTATCCATCATAGTTAGATCTCTCCAATGAGAGTCTAATAGTTAGCTTATTAGTTTATGTAATAGTTCATAGTCGACTGATTAAAGTCGAATAGTTTATAGTTTATTAGTTTATGAATAAAAACCTTGTTCATAACATTGTTGTTCTTATTTGTTATTCCGCTGCGTGATCAATGTTATGATATCCTAGATGGGCAAAACGATCTATGAAGCCTACAATTAGGTTTTAACAATTGGTATCAGAGCGGGTTGCTCTTGATATCTAGGATTCAAGGTTTTATGGTAGAAGAATGAAGAAGAAACCTAAACACGGACGCGTTTGGATCTTGAACGATGATGATGTTTATGGCTCGTTTTGGAGATTATTTGAAGAAGACATTTGATTATTACTTATTTGATGTTGTAGTTGATTTTCACAGGTTTTGTGTTCTTATCATATCTTAAAGGAGTGGTCACCTTTAAGATAACTTGTTCGTGATTATAAGGCGGTGACGAAGACTTGATGAATCTAGCAAAGGTGTACGATCTACCTTATGATGCTTACTACGTACATTTGCTATCACTTTAAGGAGTTACGTTATTGTGCTCAGTGTCTCATTTAATAGAGGAATGAGGATTTTGTCAAGAGACATAGGTCTACTTATACATAGCAGGTATGAGACTCGACGTCATGTGGATAAACAGGATATAAGACACAAGTTTGGGAAATTCAACTTCTTCAACAAATTCGTATTATTCGTTTTTCTTCATCATTGATAATTTGCTGCTTGGAGCCTACTAAGTCCATGATTCAAGAGATGGTAAACATGTTAAGGGGAAGCTTATTGTTTATTTACCATCTACATGCACTCCTATTTAATTATGACAAAAAGGGGAAGAGTGCATCGATTCAAGGGAAGTTCTTCATCTATATTAGCTTCAGGGGAAGCTTGTGCTTATTGGTTTTGTCATTATCAACTAGGGGAAGATTGTTGAGAATTATACTTTGAGTTGATTATGACAAAACATATTAAAGATGAAGGACCTACAAGACAAAGCTGGAATAACATTAATGCTGATTGAAGATTAGTCAAACAGTATTTAATGCTCAGCTAAAAGATAAAGATCAACATTAATGCTGATTGAAGATTAGTCAAAATATATTTAATGCTGATTTATAGTTTCCTAATTTTATTTGATCTTATCTTGTCTTGTAAACCCTAACCCCTCTAGTATATAAAGAGGGGTAGGCGTCTAGTATTGATCATCCAGCATAGTTAGAACTCTCCAATGAGAGTCTAATAGAAGAACACACGTGTGTGTATATTAGTTAGCATAGTAACAGATGAATGATCAACATCTATATGTATTAGTTAGTTTATGAATAAAACCTTGTTCATAACATTGTTGTTCTTAATTGTTATTCCGCTGCGTGATCAATGTCATGATATCCTAGATGGGCAAAACGATCTATGAAGCCTACAATCAGGTTTCCACAGCTCTAATTAATGAAGTAATTGCTCTAGTTCTTGCTGACTCAACCGGTTCACCTTCATCAACTACAGTTGACCAAGATGCACCATCTCTAAGTAATTCTCAAACAACACCCGAAACCGAACCTCCTATCATTCTAAACAATGTTGAAGAAGATAATCATGATATTGAAGTTGCACATATGGGTAATGATCCGTACTTTGGCTAAGCGTTTTTAGTGTGTATGATGTGTACCGAGACATTTGGGTGTGTAATTATTGGAGAAGGGACTTATACTGTCAAGACATTTGACCTAGTATGGTTATGGTAGGGTGGAGACTCAAGGAACATTTATAATGGGTTAAACAGGGATACGATGGTGAGTATGTGTATTAATTTTCTTCATGGGTCAGATAGCGAGCAAAGGACTCATGGATTCATGCATATCTATCTTGCTCATGCAAGTGTGTGTGTATAAGGTAGGCTTACTTTTGATTATTGAAGATAAGTTAATACCCTCAGGAATATTTCCCACTGTTTGACCAAACTGTTTCCACTGTTATACCAATTTTTCCCCCTGACAATATAGCCGTTGGTACTGTTTGGACTAAAAGTTCGTTACATTAATTAATATAACCGTTGAGATATTTTGGCCCCTTTCTTGCTATAAGTTTATATATGTTGTTTCAGAATATTCTTATTTATCTTTCGAGATTTCTTTATCCTAAAAGTTCACTTATCTTGATTCGACACAAACTTAGACCTCTTAGAGTCAATAATATCTTAATTGCAGTCATCCACAGTACCAACTCACCTAATCGTCCTTTACCCAGAACCCTTAACCATCAAACTCTTAATGGGAAAGCTTACTTTTTGCGATTATCACAACATGGTTTTGGAGAAAACAGAGCACAATACTGACTTCCATCAAATAGTGGACTTCCTTGAAGCCTCCCACATCAGGTATGCTTTGATGGTTCGTCCCACTGTCTATGTTGCACACATCCAACAGTTTTGGTCCACTGCTAGGGTTGAAACAGTGGATGAAGCAACAAAGATTATTGCTTACGGATTAATGGTAGGCAAAGTTACTCTCTGAATCATCGCTTAGGTGGCCTCTCAACTTAATGATGCTGAAGGTATTAGTACTTTGCCTGACACTGATCTTTTTGAAAACCTTTCACTGATGGGCTATAATATTTTACCAAACAAGTTCTCTTTTCAAAAAAAAGGCCAATTTTCACATCAATGGAAGTTTCTCATTCATACCATTATGTAGTGTCTAAGTCCAAAGAGTACAAACTTTAATGAGTTTAGTAGTAATATTGCCACTGTTATTGTTTGTTTGGCAACCAGCAGAGTCTATAATTTCTCTAAAATGATTTTTGATGGTATGGTGAGAAATATAAAAAGTAAGGGTATTTCTAATGTACCCTAGGTTTATTGAACAATGTTTGAAAATGAGTCAATTTGGTGTTATCAAAAAGTCTGCCAAGTTCTGAGTACCCCTTTCACACACCAAAAGTGTTTTCTACCTTGAGAGTCAACAGTCCAAGTTTTTCTGGTCGGACTATCCCTTTGTTTGATTCTATAATAGTTACACAGGGTGAAGGCTCAGAAAACCCAACTGAGCCCCATCACACACCCTCAGCTCAAGATGAACCTACTTCTCAACATGATCAAACTACTTCTCCAGAACCTCAACAACAAGAAACAACTATACCATCCCATCTCTCCTTCTGATTTCCCATACATAGGAGATTAAACCAAGGGGATTACGTTTCTCATCTAAAGTCCCTTCACCTGGAGCAGATGAGACTGCATCTCCATTAGGAGATGACAAACATGGGGAGGCTTTTCCTACTGCCACTAGCTTAGATGCAGGGCAGGACAGGGAAAACTTGCTAAGACCTCTGCCATGCCCCATGAAGCATCACCAAAGGTTACTTCTCTTGGTGGTGGTGAGGGCAGTATGCAACAACAACTAACAAAATTGATGGATATTTGTACCAGCCTGCAAAGGCAACACTCACTCATGGAAGCAAAGATTCAGAGTCAAGATCTGGAAATCACTCAATTGAAGACCAGAATCAAGACTCTTGAGGATAATGAGAAGATGAGAGAAGGCTTTGCTCAGGAGGATGCTCCAAACACGGGGGGGGTGGATCAAGGGGAGGATTTGGTTGAGAAAAGTACTGACAAAGGGAGTGAAAGTACAGGTGAAATGGCCAATGTCTTAAGCACTTTGGAAGCTGCAAATATTCTAGCCAGTGGAGGTTCCTAGTTCAACTATTGCCACTGCTAGTACAGGTGTTTCCCCTGCTGTTGCCACTGCTAGTGGAAGTTTTCCCACTGCTGCTGTTTTTACCACTGCCAGTGTGGCAACACCAAGAGTGACGAGATCTTCAAGAGGAATTGTCATTGAACCATCATCTCCTATATCTGTCAACATACCATCTATTAGCAAGAAGGACAAGGGAAAAGGGATCATGACAGAACCTGAAAAGCCTAGTAAAGAAAAGGTTCTAGATCAAATGAGTGCTCAGCTAGCTAAAGAATTAGAAGAAGAGTTTGCTCTAGAAGATCAAAGAATAAGAGAACAAGCTGAGAGAGACTCTGAGATAGTCAGGATTCATGCTCAACAGGAACTTGATATGATGATTGCAGAACTTGATAGGAGCAATGAGATGGTTGCAAAGCACTTGAGTGAGTATGAACAAGCTGAAGCTGAATTATCACATAATGAGAAGGTTGAATTGATTAATGAATTGCTCAAGTATCAAAGGGATCTTGCTCAAATCAAGAAGTACCAAGCTCAGCAAAGCAAGCTAACTACCAAGACTGAGAGAAGAAAATTCTACACATCAGTATTAAGAAGCAGTGCTGGTTGGAAAGCCAAAGACTTCAAAGGAATGACTTTTGATCAGATTGAAGAAAAATTCTTTCCAGTTTGGGAAAAGATTCAAGAGTTTGTACCTATGGATTCCAAACTAGAAAGTGAAAGACTTAAGAGACCAGGAATTCAGTTGGCTCAGAAAAGCTCAAAGAAATTGAAGACAGCTAAAGCCTCAGGTTCAGAACTCTCTCAAGAGCAACAAACTAAAGAACCTAAAGAGCTATCTGAGGAAGAGCTTAAGAAGATGATGGAGATAGTACCTGCAGAGGAAGTTTACATTGAAGCTCTACAGGTAAAACGTCCTATTATAGATTGGGAAGTCTATGGTGAAGGATAAATAACGTTTTAGAAGATTGTTAGAGTTGGGGATCATACAGAAGTTTACCAACTATTTGAAGAGATGCTAAGGAAATTTGATAGAGAGGATTTGGATAAGCTTTGGAGCCTGGTCAAAAAGACTTTCAGTACTACAGACCCTACAGAGGACAAAGAGAAGATGCTTTAAGTTGAGCTAAAAAGGCTTTATGAACTAGATCCTAGATACCAACTATGGGCACTTCAAAAGTACATGCATGATCCCTTAGAATGGAAGCTGTATGATACATGTGGTGTTCATCATGTATCTACTGGAAGGGGACATGAGATTTTCATGCTAGTGGAGAAAGACTGTCCTTTGACAAAAGGACTTACAACTGTGATGATGTGTACCAAGCTGCAAGTAGATCAATACTCAAAAATGGCTAATGAACTCCTAATGAAGATATATAGTATTGCAAATAGTTCAAGATGATGAGATGTTTGGAAGCATCCTCTCTACGTTATCATTTTATTCTAAAAACTTGATTTGAAGATGGAGTATCAAGTTTAGGGGAGGATTGTTAGGAATAAAATGCTCTAAAGCATTTCCACTGTTAGTCATGTTCATTCCCACTGCTAGTGTTAAGTATTCGCACTGCTAGAGAAAGGTTTCCACTACTAAAGTTTTTCCACTGCTGTCTTAAGGATAAGGATTACTCTGAGTCAAATACGTGTTATTGTTATATTTGGAATGTATCTTGTGTATATCTCTTTTATTTAGGAGATACGGTTTAGGCCTTATCTTGTACAGGGCTCCTTGCGCTATAAAAGGAGTCCTTAGGTTAGAGTAGAAAATACATCTTCAACACATATACACACATCATCAATCTGAAATACATTCTCTCATAGCTTTAAGGTTGTGTAAACCCTAGTACTAGTTGAGTACTCGTATTACATCAATAATATTAAAGCTTTTTGTGTAACTCACTGTTCTATTTATTTCACTGTTTCATTCATTTCATTGTTATTCTTCTTGATCATTAAAGGTTAGATTCCGCATAACCTTTGGTGAAACATCTTAACAAAGTTTCTCTCATTGTTAGTTTAGATATATCCAAGGTGACAATAACCTTACAAGCTAAGGCATTAGATCTAAGTTTGGAAACAACATTCATGCCATTTACATAATTAAGCACACCGACATCATGATTAGCAGTAATTAAACATTGCTTACACATAGCACAAACAACTTCAGATTTATCATTCTGAATAGCACGCTTAATGTTATGACATTCAGATGACATATGTTTCTTATTCTTAGAAAGCAGTAAATTCCTAGGGTGTTCTTTTACTTCAACTTCTTTATGTTTCTTGTAACTACTCTTAGACGCAGAGGGGACCCTATCATTCTTTGTATTGCTCCTAAGTTGTGGCCTTCTGGTCTTAGCAGTGTTGTATACTCTTGTAGAAGACAAACCATTTGAGTTACATATAACACCTTTCTTTGTGAGGGTATGAGGTTGTAAAATAGTGATTGGGTTTGTCCTAACACTTGCTTTAATAGGTTTGTTAGGCACAGACTTTTCTTCCCTAGAAGTCTTAAAAGGATTAATCCTAAACATTCCTGGGGCAATCACGTTATCATTTTTCATAACTTTTGATTCTTGTGGTATGGGTATCGAGTTTGAAGTGATTGGTTTTAACAAAGTATGTGTCTCATCGATCTTGGGAAGACCCTTAGATTTTGGAAAAGGAGTTACAGAATAGAGTTTTGATCCAGAAGAAGAAGGTGGTTTTCCCAAAATCGATTGCTTTCTAAACTGAGTATTCACACTCGTACCTTTAGTGGTGAACTTTTGTTCTAAAGTCCTATTAAATAAATGAGCTCATAACTTAGCATTTTCATAAATCGTGTCATGTAATTTATATTACAAAGAGTCAATTATTGTTTTGGTTTGAGCCCGTGTCAGTGAGATAGAGTCAAACAGGTTTTTTATGTGGTCTTAAGATGAGCATTTTTTTTTCATAATTCCGAACCTGAAACTCTAATTCTATGTTCTCATTTTCTAGTTTTTGAGACAAAGGATCAAGGGTATCTGATACACGTGGAGTATCCTTACATTTACCCTTGAGATCTCCCAACTGAGCTTGCAACCGTTCGATCTTTTGTTGCATGTCATTATAAGCTTTATCGTATGAAATTTTATCATATTTTCATTCTTCACACTTTTTGTACCAATCATTCCAAATTTTAGCATATTCATTCTTCTTTTTAATGATACAATTTTCAAAATGTTCTTTTGTACGTTCAAGCTCAGTTTGGAGATTGGATGTATCTACGACAGAATTACTTTGCACAATAGACATAATATCCTGACTGACAACTTCTCTCAAGAGACGCTCGATTTCTAAATCTAAAGCCTTGTGTTTGGCAAGAGATTCATCAGCTTCTTTTGCAAGAGATTTAAAGTCTCGAACAAATTTAGCTGCTTCTTTCAAAAATTATATTTCGAAATTTTGCAATCTAGCATCAATTTGGTTAACGATAGGGAAAATTTTATCCTTTACAATTTTGTGAATCTCTTAGTGAACAGAAGATGACCAATTGTGTATATCTAAAGTTATTTTTTGTTTGACAACACGTTAAAGAGTTACAATGGTGCTTTTTACCTCATTTAGAAATTTTCGTGCAACACTTGGTGTTTTTTGGGATATAATATAATAAACAAATATTTAACCTAACAAGCACTAGGATTATTTAATTAATAAGCATTTTATTGAACTTTTGCATGTTCATGACCCGTATACAATGGATATGTATATGATAGGATATCTATGTTGTTACTAATGCTCCATTACAACAAGTACATATGTCTAGCAATAGGTTTTAAAACTAATGGTTTAAATAAATATTTGCATACGTATGATGCAAGCAGATGATGTTCATTTTTTTCAAGAATAGTACCTCACTTACCACTTTATGATTCTAACAAGAGATAGGATGTTGAAATATAACTGACAAAGTAACTCTATCCAAGTCAAAAAAAATGATGGTGATTCAAGTTATGTGGTCTTAGTTTCATCCTTAGTTTCATGGGTCGAAATTATGCAGCCTTAGTTTCAGCTTTACATCTTTTTGAGTAAATAAAATTGTTCTAATTAGTATAACTGATGCATTTAATCTATATCTTTATTGCAGCGATCAAGTCCAAAAGTATAAGTGATGCATGTTAGTGTAATAACATAGAACTGCAAACTTTTTTATCGACAATAGGAAGTATAAGGCCACCGCTAACAAGTAACAAATTCTCACAATGTCCAAAAAAGCCTTGGCGGGCAAGGCAAATCCGACAGATGGTGTTTAACCTGCATATAGAAGTTAAAGTCTGCTAATTTTGATTCTTTATCCACCCCTCCTGATTCAGCTCTCTTATTAATTATTAATAGTCAGGATGTGTTTTATTCTCTACAAATCAAGAGACATTGGTAGTATTGCTCATAAAACTTTGACCACTTAAAGTATTTAATATTCACTTACTGATGTTTTTATGTTAATACTTAATCCAAACTTTAATGTTATAACTTATAAATACTTATGTTTCAGGTACTAAAAAGGATGCTTCCAGCATATTTCGATCATATGTTATCCTTTGATAACACTCTCATCACCAGCTTTTTGGTTCACATTGCGTGAAGTTAAGTGGATCTTCGCAAAAGAAGGTACTGCCAAAAGTAGAAAGTGTAAAATAGGAAATATAATTATTATACTCGAGATATTGTTAGACCTTTCTTACATTATGGACTTATGATGCAGGTGTGGTTTTTCATTATGGGAAACGTGTTTTGTGGTCACATACACATTAATAGGCGCTTTGACTTGAAAGGATCTTCCCATGGCCGAATAATGGACATACCCGAGACCGAAATTGATGCAAATACCACTCTTAAAGACCTTGATCTCATTTTTATTTTCCTGATGCAGAAATATTGGTTTAAATAGTTCAGCAGGTGAAACTTATTACATATTCTCATGCTTTATAACTACACCAAAAACAGCTTCTGAGTTATTGTCATGAATGATGGTAATATGGAATTGTGTCTTGCGCCGAATGATTTACTTTTTTTCCTTTGTGAATGGATAGTTACTGGAAAGTGTTGATGTTAATGTGCATATATGATTTGGTGACTAACTTAATCGACTAAATTCAAGCAACATAGGCCGTAGAAAAAAAATCACTTATGCATTCGATTAAAAAAAATGAAGCTCCGCAGCAACGCCCGGGCTATTATGCTTGTTATTTACATTCCTCATTTTGCATGTACTCATGTAACCAAAATGAGTGTCGAATTACTTCGATCAAACTAAAGTCAAAGATAAAAAAAATCACAAGTTGCTCAAGTTGAAGTTCATGCACTTTTACTTCATGACAATGAAGACGTTATTTTTCTTCGCTAAAAGAATTAAGTGACGTCTTGTTACATTTATTGATGGAAGGAATTACTTCATTAGGCCAACTGCATTCTTAATAAGTGTCTTATAATTATCACAAAAGCGTCAAATTTAAACTCTAATGGGCCGTGCTTAGCAAGGATTACCTAGTCTTTTAGATAGTGAAGGAACATGATACTTGAAATTCACACGTTGGCCAAAGTGATAAGTCCAAACCTAATCCTTCTTTGTCTTTTTATTAATAGTATATACTTTAATTATTTTATCGTCATGCCTTTATTGTAACACTTTGCTTAATTAAGTGACGTCTTGTTACATTTATAGATGGAAGGAATTACTTCATTAGGCCAACTGCATTCTTAATAAGTGTCTTGTAATTATCATGAAAGCGTCAAATTTAAACTCTAATGGGCCGTGAATTACCTAGTCTTTTAGATAGTGAAGGAACACGATACTTGAAATTCACACGTTGGCCAAAGTGATAAGTCCAAACCTAATCCTTCTTTGTCTTTTTATTAATAGTATATACTTTAATTATTTTATCGTCATGCCTTTATTGTAACACTTTGCTTTATGTATAAGTCCAAAAACTTTTTAGTTAGACGTGATATACTTTGTCCGTTCTGAAATTATTGTCCATACAATTTTATAAAAATACATTTATTATTGGTTTATTTTTTTATTTTTAGTAGAATGACAGTTTTATTTTTAACTAATTAATTAAACTTTTTAAAATTTGTAATACTAATTTCAAATAAAAGTAATATAATAAATTAGATCAAACTTTCTTATATATTTTTAGTATTAGACAATTCAATCTTTTTATATAATAAAAGAATTACATCATTTCGAAGTTTTATATAAAATTTGATCTTATAGAAGAAAAAATTGAACCAATCAGAACGTTTGATTTTGACACGTAGGCAAAGATCGTAGCGATCAATGGTTAAAAGGGTCAAAAACAATATCAGTCTTTGTAATTGAAAAAATGGGTGAGAAATTTGATGGAGAAAAAAAAACATATAAATATAGTTGTCAAATTTGTGAAAGACAAAAACTTAAAAAAATATGAGGTAATTAATTAAAAATTTACTGGTTAATTATAAATAATTATAAGGAGTTAAATGAAATTTATAATTTTTCATATTTTTTAATAACTTTAAAAAATAAACAAGTACCCTTTTAGACTTTATACCTTTTAAACTTTATACTTTAAAAATACAACATATATAAAATTTATTTAAAGTTTAGATAAGAATATGAGAAAAAACATATTAAACTCGCATATTGTGTACAAAATGATATTAATAGATAAATTTGAACCATAACATCAACAATAACACTCATGTGAGTTAAACAAAGTTAAATTCTTTCATCCAACAAAATTTTTACAAAATATTAATCGATATTAATCAATGTTTCAAAGTTTTCTAATTGGCCCGGTCGAGCTACTGGATCACGGTTCAATCGGGTTTTTCGTCAAAATTCGGCTTCCGGTCACCTGACCGGTACACGGTTCAACCGACCGGGTCAACTCCGGTTTTAAAACACTTATTTTAATACATAATGAATTTTTTTAATGTAAAACTATATACATAATTATTAGTTGTACAAATATCACAATTACAAAACATTAAACACGAGAAAACTTTCATATGCCTGTATATTAAACAAATTTTTTAAAATAAATTAATTAATGTGCAAGTCCCATACATGCACGACACTTATAACTATTCGAGACATATAAAAAACGTAGACTAGTATCTTCCTAATATATAGAAAGAGGTTTCAAAATTAATGTGTCCATCTACAAAAATAACACATTTTACTATATACTATGACACAAACATTTGACTAAACATTTGACTATATTGGGCTACCGGCTTTGTGTGGGCTTATTAATGTGGCCTATGTTGCCAACTAAAGTATCATGATTAAATCTATCAAGCCAAAATTTTGAGTGGGCTTATTAATGTGGCCCATGTTGCCAACTAAAGTATCATGGTTAAATCTATCCAGCCAAAATTCTCTTGATCCATACATGTACACTTGGTGAAATAACTATTTTTGGATGCTTTTCATATGACCAGTAACAATGATCTGGAATCTGAATCTACTGTTGTTACTTTATGCAAATATTTAAGTGGGTTTGTGGAATTTAAAGTCCGCTCCTGAGGTAGCAGTTTCTCCCAAAGACTTCTAAGTTGGTGACGCAGAAACATTACGAATGGGTGTTTGGAGTTGCATTTCTTTAGATTTACATATGTAGAAAGATATGAACTACGCCTCATGTATCCGTATGTTTTCCTCATATGCTGCTCTAACATGTTAGCCTCCGCCGCAACGCGCGGGTCATTTTCCAACTCGTTAGCTCAAAATAGTACCGATTATTTTCAGCAAATATTGACTCAAACCTTTCATCTCTCCATACAACTTACTCTCACACTTTCTTTCAACCTTATTTTGCAAGCTATTATTTTATTCTATTCATTAACTACAACTTCAATTGAAATATGTAACCAACATTTGCTATGTTTTTTTTTTTGTGCAGCTCTAGTTCTTCTTCTTTCTATACATCTCACTCTCTAACATGTTAGTATTTTCATAGGCGGTGATTATCTTGTGTAGAGGTGTGCACGGTTCGGTTTGGGTCGGTTTTTGGCTAAAACCGAAATCGAACCGAAATATTCGATTTTTATAAAACCAAAAACCGAAACCACTTGGTTTTTGGCGGTTCGGTTTTTTCGGTTTCTTGGTTTTGGCGGTTCGGTTTTTCGGTTTTTTCGGTTTCAAACCGTTTATATTTGGTTGTGGCTAATTTATATTAATAAACTTGTTTTACATAGAAAATTGATTATTTTTATAAAAATTTTTTGTCAATATTAGCCTAATAATGTTTACACAAAATTATACAATTATACACATATAAATGAGAGAAACACACGTGGATGTGAAAATACACATAGTATGATCATTGTCATATATGTTACGATATATTGTCAAGTAAACACACGTACACGACAAATACATATATAAACATTAACATAATACATATATTATAATTTCATCCATAAAATAAATATAAATTTAAAATTTTGATTTATTATTTATTTATTTATATTACATTAATTATATATTATTATAAAATTGGTTTGGTTCGGTTCGGTTTTTGGACAAAAACCAAAACCGAACCAAAATTTTTCGGTTTTTGAAAAATTAAAAACCGAACCATCGGTTTCTAGTTTCGGTCGGTTTTTTCGGTTCGGTTTTTTCGGTTTTCGGTTCGGTTTCGGTTTTTTCGGTTTCTTTTGCTCACCCCTAATCTTGTGCAAGTAGGGCGGCTACATAGGGTCATCAAAATTAAGAGGCCTCGCAATCTAAACATTTATAGCTACGTTTGTGTATTTATGTTATATATTTGAATGTCTCTTCTTTATAAATCTCATTAGTTAAATACAACTAATCTTGACATAATATATAAAACGTCATTAAAGGGCTCGTTATGACAAATTGTTATTAATGAACACCTTTTACGCGCACCCTTAAGTTTTTTTGGTTTTGATGGAGCCTCATTTTAATTATCGTCAAAGGCCTCCAAATACATTAACCGGCCCTAACACTTTCTCTCACTCTCCCACCTTTAATTAAGTTGCAACTATATTTAAAATATATGTAAAGGATTAGGATTCTCTAAAGTTGAACTTTAGAGGTAAAGTTCTCTCACAAATAAAAAGAAAATCGGGTCCCGCAGTGGGCCCCGATATTACCTTTGTGAGAAAGCTTTACCTCTAAAGTTCATTTATCCTAATCCATATGTAAACTATGTATGGTTAGTTTTTTTTAAATCTGTATTTACTGCACAAACAACTAGTCGCTAAGTTCGAAACAACTAGTCGCTAAGTTCGAGAAAGTTAAGTGGCTGAAGCTAAAGAGGAGTTGTATGGAATAGAGGCGGAGCTAGGATTTGAAGTTAAGGAAAGCCGACTTTGCTTCGCTGTAAAATAGTAAGTGCCAAAATAAAACTCCAAAATTATATTAACCTCTAATGTAAAAGTTCGTATGTTAATGCAAGAATATACGAAACATAAAATAAAGTAGAAATATGTTGAAAGTTGCACCATACACATTTATTTAAATTGGATACATCTAAAATAAAACTAGACAAATATGTTTTTTGATATTGGTTGCGGATTCAAATCACAATTGAGATAAGAATGTGTAAATCACTTCGAAAATCTAGACTCCTCAGTGGCGTTGAAGTTATCTCATGATGATCTTTTGTGTTCGTTTCATAGAGCTTCAAGAGCTGGAGCTGAAGAGCTTTAATATATTCAGCTCGTGAAGATTATGGAGGGAATTACTCTTTTCGATTCGAAGGATAGATGGAAATGGTCTTTAGAAGGTTGTGGCGAGTTTACAGTCGCTTCGGTTAGGAATCTCCTTGACGCAAACTCGTTACCAGTGGTCTCTTCCAAAACCCGTTGGATAAAAGTCGTGCCTATTAAAGTCAATATTCACGCTTGGAAAGTTAAGTTGGACATCTTACCTACTCGGTTGAACATCTCTAAAAGAGGCATGGATATTGAGTCGATTCTATGTCCTTTATGCGAAAAGAATGTGGAATCATCTAGCCATATTTTCTTTACTTGCCCTATATCTAGAGAGATATTTCGCAAGGTTTTGCTTTGGTGGGAGATTGATGTCGTGATGGTTTCCTCTTATGATGAATGGTTAGAATGGTTGTTGAGTATCCGTCTTCATTCTAAACATAAAGAGTTGTTCGAAGGCGTTTGTTATGTCTTGTGGTGGTACATTTGGAATTTCCGTAACAAGAGCATTTTTGGTTCGGCTTGTCCTTCGAAGGCGCTTATATTTGAGGAGGTAGTCACCCGATCCTTCATTTGGTGTAAACATAGATGTAAAAAGTCTTTTAGTTGGGTAGATTGGCTTAAAAACCCGCATCTTGTTACTTTGTAATTTCTAGCTTCTTGCTAGTCTTTTTGTTTCAATAAAATCCGCCGTTCAAAAAAAAAAGATCTGTTCAAAAGGGATCAACAGTTTTGGTTAAAGTTTTTGAATTGAAAAGTGTATTATAGAATACGACGGTTAAGAATCTGTTTCCATGATTTAAGCTAATGATCTCTAGGTAAAAAATGGTGACCTGTAGCTTTTTTTAATTGTTCGTTTTTAGGAATGAGGACGTGGAATTTACAAGAAAATCATCTCCGATTGATAAAGTCTAAACCGAGGAGACACGGAAAGGGCTTTTGATGGCGCCTTACCAGGTATGGGGTTCAACACAGGCGTTTCTTGATAATGCTAGTTTAGTTTACGAGATATATTTGAAAATACTCGAAAGACATATTTTAACATATCTGGATACTGGTGCAGGAATTACTTGCGTGGAGTGGGTGAGAAATTTGTAAATGTTATTGGGACTACTTTCCAGTTACATTATTTTTATGCCAAGTTTACTATGAACCGTTATACATCTATCGGGGGTTCTGGTCATAATGTAGTGTCTGATTTGCTCATTTTTTCAGTGAGTTAATGGTATATAGGGACAATGCAAAAATGGACTGCCATGGAAACGGCTAGAAATAGTGCTTTGTTTCTAACACCGACACTAAATGGTTGGTTTTTATAACTTCGTTTCTTATACTACTAATTGATCATATAAAGTTAACTAATACTAACTTACATTAAAAAGATTAACATCAAGCTTTCCTGTCGTGTTTTGACATTGCAGGTCATGTGCAAAATTTTAATACAGGATCACAACATATATTTACACCAACTAATGATCTTCTACGTAACATAACACCACTTTATCACACATCAACATGTAAGTTACAATCATGATAAAGTCTTCCTTTTGTTTATATCCACAAACTTTTATACAAATTTTATGCAGTTTTTACTCCCAAATTCAGTATTTGTTGGGTAATGTATACACTGAAACTTATGTGAATTACCTATTTGCATAGCGTCAAACCAATCTAATGGTAATGGCAGACAATGGAACGAAAACGCTACACCTTCAACAACTATTCCTCTTGTTGGATCTACACGATTACTGTTGGTAATCAAAAGCACAAAACAAACAAACAAAGTCAAACAAACTAAGTGGAAGCTTAATTCAAATACCGAACCAAATTACAAAACCAAATCCAAAGACAAATTATAATTCAAATTTACCAAACCCTAATTCAAAAGGTACAAAACAAATATTCAAGGTACTAAGAAAACTAAACCCATAAATCCCTATTTATAGGCTAAAAAAACTTGGAGGCCAAGTCACACAAATTTACCAAACGCCTCTTTATTTTAGAGTTTAAGAGGTCAATTTCTAACAATCTCCCATCCGTGAACTTGAACTCCTTAAATATCCAAAAAAGCCCTTAAAGTTTTAAGTTAATTTTCCAACAATCCTCCACTGTGATTCATAAAACTTCCTCTATCCGTCTTCAAATCAAATTCAACTTTTCAAATTCCAAAACGCTAGAGAGACTAGCCAAATGTCAAACAAACGATCGAATCCAAAAACGATCCAAACCAAAGCCAAATGATCGAATCGTGAACGATCCAAAACAAAATCAAAAACAGATCGAGATCAAAAATGAATCCAAAACAAATCAAACTAATGATCGAATCTGAAAACGATCCAAACAAATCAAACTAATGATCGAATCTGAAAATGATCCAAAACAAATCAAACAAATGATCGAATCTGAAAACGATCCAAAACAAATCTAAACGATCGAATCGATGGGATAACTTCACCGTATCCGACAATTCCCCAATCCAAAAACAATTCCCAGTAAACGTAAACGAATTTCTTTAAACAATAAAAAAAAACCACTTTTCAAATCCAAACGAACACCCAAAACTAAACCTTTTTTTTATTTTTTTTTTTTTTTTTTTTCTTTTTTTTTTTTTTCCTTTTTTTCTTCTTCATCTTCAACCCAGTATGAACTAGAAAGAAACAACAATTACCCAAACAATTTGAAAAGTGTTCATCAAACACAAATTAAAAACAAATTCCCATGAGAAGAACCCCAAAAATACAAACCTACTCGAATCCCCACAGAGATCATCGACAATTAAATCGATTCTTAAATCGAATCAATCGAGAACCCTAAATTCAAAGAAACCAAACGATCGACCAGCTCTGATACCACTTGTTCGTAATCAAAAGCACAAAACAAACAAACAAAGTCAAACAAACTAAGTGGAAGCTTAATTCAAATACCGAACCAAGTTACAAAACCAAATCATAAACAAATTCTAATTCATTAGGTACCAAACCAAATTCAAAAGGTACAAAAAAACAAATTTCCAAAAGGTACTAAAATACAAAACCAATCAATCCCCTATTTATAACTAAACAAACTGGTGCCCAAGTCTAACAAATTTAACCAATGCCCTTAGAGTTTAATGTCACTTTCTAACAATCCTCCACCAGTGACTTGAAGCACCTTCAAATATCAAGTTCAATGTCACTTTTTCCAACAATACCTCGGTCAAACGGCAGATTCTAACAAATCCATCACATAACTCCAGTTTCAAATGTAACAAACGGTTAGTTAATACAGATTTACATTTGGAAAAAAACTAAAATCAAAATTTTTTATAAACACTTTTTTGGGTATTTTAATGCCACATTCTTTTAAAATACAGGGTAACAGGAAGATAAAATAAAGTGGCTTGCGTCACACTTTAGACAACCTAATCGCATCAAAGGATTACATAACCTGGAACAAAACACCAAGAGATCACAGTAGAACAACTATACAAGAGTTCCACGCAAAAATTTTAAAGAAGATTGAAGGTTTCACCACACAGAGCACAAGTTTTTTTTGACAAATTCAGCGGTATTTCTAAAGGTTGGATTACCATTCTTTTAACACATTCGACAGGAAAAAATCAGTTCCTTTATAACGGTCTACATCTCAGATATTCCACGCATAAATGTTGCATTTTTTTAACGTACCTATTATTTAACATTTTACACAGATAACTTTGATCATGGAGACCGAACCGAAGAATGCCAACGAAGAGTCAATGCTTTGTTGTGGGCGGGCAAAAATCTTTTAAGAGAGAAACCCAAAAACGGCTCATATTAATCATTTTTTGCTATCGTGTTTTGTTAGCATGGCGATATCCAGTTCATGGATTGGGAATTCGTTTGCTTGATTCAAGAAGTAAGAACAAAAGAAATAAAAAGGTGGTACCAAAAGAGCCACATGCTTCGGAGACTCTTAATAAGCAGAGAGAACAGACTAGGGACACCGTTAACCGTTCAGAATCTATAACCTGTATTTATATCAATATATATCAGCAAGTTTTTTCTTTCCATTCACATTGCCAAACACCCCTTTCCAATTCTACAAAATAGTAGATAGTTTCTTGCCATGCATAGTAGATAGTTTCTATTTTCCTTTTCGGACCACATATCGGCAAAACAACACTCACAAAAACAAGCAAAAAAGCTGGAAGAGCCAATTTCACCCCACAAAAACAATAACAAAACTCTAAGTCCTCTTAAATAGTAAATATTTATATTTAAATTCAAATAGCCGTGATTGGGGACAGTGTATTTAGTGTTTGTTAGTCAACAGGTTATTCAGTAGTGATCTGGAACCAGGACGTTCTTATCTTACGGTCTTGTTGCAACCTAGTGTTAAGCATACCGAGCGCAATCCAATAGCAATCGACCTTGTGAACTAAAAGGGTAGAATAACGATGCATTGCATTTTTATTAGTTTAATGTCTAAATTGGTATAGATTAAAAGTATAATGAGCAATGTAGGATACCTTATAACGTATACTGATATTTTATGACATTAGCTCCACAAAATAAATGACGAAAGTCTGGAGTGGTTGCAAGCTGCATAAGAAAAGAGACAAGTCTCATTGGCTGCACTTTCTACAAAACATCAACAAGTAAAATGTCATGTATCCATTTAAAGAATAATATTAATATTGAATTTTGATCTCGGTACATCTTAATCACAAATTATGTTATGTGCATTTTCAGCAAATAGCAAAGCTAGAAGCTCAACTTACCGAGTCAGCAATAGATTGAACCAAAGCGACAGAAACAATCTCTTCTCTGCAGGTAAATATGTGATCTTTTGATACTTACATTAATATATAGTAAATACAAGTCTGACCCATTGGGGATAGCGTATGTCATTCTTAATGAGAATAAAAATGGAAGTAGAACATATAATTCTGATTGTTATTTGAAGTCGAGGAAGCGTTGAAATCTTTTCTTAGCTAAAGATGTTGAAATGCGAAGGGGAAGTTTATTGTTTAAGTAAGCATATTAATCTGGTGTTTGGAAATAAACCATACTCAACACACATAACTAATTAATTATCTTTCTGCGTTTTTTCACTAACAAACCCCGGATTCTTCTATTAGAATGTTCGAAAATTATGGACAATGCTTTATTTCTTAGTAATGACAACCAGATCACACAAATAATTAACTTGATGAGGAGTCAACTATTTTTCCAACATTTAAGTAGTCTTGCATATTAACAATGATGATACTTATTTAGGTTAGAATGTATATTTTATATGCTTTAATATTTGCCTTCTACTTTTTAGTATTCATGTCTTTAAAAATATAAATGTGGGTGCGAGCATGCCTCCTCTCGAGGATACTTGGGTGGCCTGTAATGAGTTTAGCGCGACATCAAATACGGATTCGACACAACATACGACAATAGTAGTTGTAGAGCAGAAGGTGAGGTTTCAGCATGACACTAAACATGACGTGTTGTTTGTAACTGGAGTATTAGACATAACAATGGCTACAAATAAATAATTCTTCTAAGGCTGATATTTATTTTTAGAATAATATTGTAATGTGTAACTCTTTTTAATAGCTTAGACTAGATTATGTAATCATATTTGACGCACTGGTCATTCTGAGATGATAATCCCTTCTATCAGCTTATTATGTATTATAATGTTGTTAAAGTGGTATGTTTACACAATGCACCTGAACTAAACAAGATGTAGGTCACGGGATGTCCGGAAAACAACATATCCGAAAGGAAGTCTGTTGTACGGTAGTCTGGCCCATTCCGTTGTAGTTCACAAATCGGCCGCACATAGATGCTCACAACAAGCTAGCCCCCGCCGTCATACACGCGGTGCCATCATAGGTTTACTCGAGACCCAATCATATTCAGTTTATCTCTAGTACAACTAGTGCGAGAGGAGAACCTGATCTAGTGCACTTCACCACACTATTGTAGGTTCTATAGAGCGTTATACCTACATGACTCCACTCTATGAGGCAATCCAAGGTGGTCCTACGAGTCCTACGGATTATATCCAAACACATCAAAACGCCGATCAACATCCATGCACTCCAAGCGCCATTCCTTAAGTCCCCCCGACACATGCAACTCACGCGATCCCTACGAAACCCTGCACAGACAAACCTAAATCTAAACCCGAGCCTCTTCTTCGTGCACAGTAGGCCAAACTCATCTTGTGCACAAGCCAACGAACTCGCGTTCCGCACATACGCGCGACCCCATCTTCAAGAAATATCCACACTTCAGTCGGACCACCGAACACGTACACAGGTGGTTTACTCCACAACCTACTCAAGCGTACTCCTCACTGCCTACTCGATCATTTCCGACACTCTCGACATTCCAGCTGTGTCTCTCCCTATATGGACTTGACTTCGAAACCACTCAGCGACTCTCTATCACCCCACTTTTACCCTTCTCTTAGACACACACAAAAGATATCGAGACACATTCTCTCCGACCCATCAAAAGTTCTCTATCATACACTCGACACACCAATCAAGTACAATAAATTATGATCAGCGTAAAAGTCTCCACGCACAGCATCATTGTTCAAGTACATACACGATCGACTACTCCTTCGAAAAAAGCACACTACAACTCACAGTTGATCAGTCAGTAAACACTCAAGTGCCAGATGCAAACCACCACAACAGAAATAGCCTATCTCGCCAAGCTACTAGCTTCGAAGCAATATTCTAACACTATTCCAACTGAACAATTCTAGGGTGCTCCACATACAGGTCGATACCTCATTGTAAGCTACCTCAAGATCGAGCTGTTCCACCTCATCACACAGGTAGTCATGACTACTACTTATATCTCTACTATAGTGACACTATAAATGGAAAATCGCACAAACAAAGATTGACTTCTCAATACTACACCAATGTGTGAATTCAGCATTTCTATTATTCATGCCACACTTGACGTTACTGTTTTTTGTTAACTCTTCTTAACTAAATTACGGGCACTATACAAGTCATCATCAACTTACTGGTCGTTTACTTCAAACAGAGCTTTGCTACATAAGCATATACATAGGTATGTCTTATTTAGACATAGGTCCTTAGTAATATATGAAGCTCATTTTAGTTACGTGGAGCTATGTATCCAGAGTAGTAGTGTGTGTGAGGACTATATTCACAGAGTCTTCATAGGCTAGAACAGTATGTATGATCGATAGAGAGAATTAGTGTCAATCATATTCAAGGAGTATTTATGGATGGTATGACAATACTCATGCGCCTTTTATGAGGGGTCTTGAGTTAGTCAGAGTACTGACATCGTGAGTGTTGGTCACAATAAGACGTAGAGAATATATGTAAGGGTGAGAGCGTATGACACTGTGGTGCACACAGTAACAGGGTAACTCTGATATATGTACAGACACGCGATGACTGTGGTTAGGATAATTGTATATGGTATTGGAAGAGTGTTTATTTGGTTTGATAGTACAAACACGGTATGAGAACACTAATTGATTTTAGTGAACTAGATATAAGAAACAGCAAAGCATTATTATAAATTACATATGGTACCGTCTGGGAGGCAGTCTATCTCGATAAGAGGTGGTTGTCTCTTTCAGGAACAATACAAGATGGTGGGGTGTGTATCTGTTTGTAGTAGAGTTGTGATACGAGGCAATGTGAGAGAGTATACTAATTTGTGACAGAGTTACGAGGTCACTGTATTCAGAATAGATTGCAGCTTGCTGTTATGTTTGGCACTAGGGACACGGAACGTGTCAATACAGTCATGAGGACTCTTGTGTGTTTGAATCAGAGCATGTAACACAAGGGATCTAGGGATGGGATGTAGTTCTAGTGAAAACGTTGGTGTTGGGGAGCGAGACATTGTTTTGTAGGATACAGGATTTGAGACTCGTTGATGCACATTATATGTGGGCATTGTAGTGTCAGCACATGAGGTTTTGGCACGAATATTGTTGGCACACAGCGCACTATGATAGGCGAAGAGTTACATTAATGAGGTTGGATCGCAGTCGTTGTGGTGTGGAAGAGGTAGTTGGATACAGTACTATGTATACACTCTTTGGTAGTTATCGCGTATGAGGGGCACCTCTACATAATGGTGGTGTGGTAGGACGGATTCTCATATGAAGTATCTCATCGTAGAGTTGGAGTGGAATGAACAGCGACGTTTGTATGATGATAACTCCTGGGTGAGGTTATGTTTATGTAATTGTTGGTTTATATGTGTTGGTATGATTGGTTAAGAGGGTGTGAAATTGAATTCGTTTAGGATAATTAGTATGTGTTTGTATTATTTGGGTGATGAAATCAAGCGGAATAGGTTCACTTTAACATGTTAAGAAAATTATGGGTGGTTCTCTTTGCTGCACACTATGGGGTGAGCTGAACACGAGAGAGAGGTTGAAATCTGTGATGATTAATTCAAGAATGTGGTGATATGGATGATAAGTGAACTAATGAGGGAGAAGGATGATAATTTAAGCAAGAGGAGGCTGGATGCCTTCCTTACATCTTGAGGAGGCTTGCTTCCCATTACCTCCTGAGGAACTACAACCCTTAGTTTTGCCTCTGGACCTGAAAAAGGGGGTGGCCTTTGGATAGTTTTGTACTAGAAATATAAGATTTATTATTGAATGTCTCCCTCAAAGTATCCCGAGGGATAACCCCATACCTCATCATGCCCCCATCTAGGATCAACGTATTGTTAATTAGTTGATTACTAGACCTAAAAAAAGAGAAAGATGTCTAGTCGTCCAAGGTATTCCTCTCAAGTTCCGATATCGATGTATTTTTAAGGTATATACTTTGTAATTGATTTTTAAACCGCTTTGAAATTTAAGCGATAAATATATTTTTTTGCGTAGTATTGGTGTCTACTATGGGGCTTTATCGACACATGTGTCTAGCGGGGCGCACCCGATTAGACTAGGCCCATATGTCACTGAGGCCTTTATTAGGCCCAACCACCCCACTCAAACTCATAAACCTTGGATTCCTCCCCCAAGGTCCCAATATATATGGCTCTTACTTTACATTTTACCACATCCATTCTAAATTTTTTTTCACCTAGTTCCATATTCACCTTTCTCTATCACTGTAATCTCTCATGAGTGCCACATACCAAACACAGGTTTCCTCTACCTCCTTGGAAGCTCGGTCTCGGAGGTACCATCCGTCCAGGAGTTGATTTAGTCTGGAGATGAGTTATCTCGGTCGTGGGTGTTGGTTTTGAGGGCTTGTTTCAAACGGTGGGGGTTGTCTTGATCATCAAGGTATTTGTCTCATCAGGAGTTTGTTTTTTAATATGGGGAGTGGTTTCGATCGTAGTTGGTCTGTTTGGGTTCAAATTCTAGTTGGCGAATCGAAGACGCTTGGTCCTCGGTCCAGAAGGCTAAGCTTGGTCGGATACGTGGCTTGAGAATATCTTTCAAATTATAATATATAATATATATTAAAATATAAAATATATAAGTAATTTAAAAAAAACAACAATCAATAAAACCAGGAGCAGTATAGACTTTTCCCGGGTCGTTAATCCCCAACGAGGCTGTGCTGGAAAATCGATACAGTCGAAGATTGGAGTTTGAAGGAGAGAAATGAATTGAGAGTGAGGAAAGTTAAATTAAATAATAACAAACAAAAACGTTTAAGAAAAACCTAAAAATTATGAAGTTAAGCTAGAAAACGAGAGCACGAATCCCGAACAAAGGGGCTAAAACCTAAAAACTTCAAAATTAACCTAAAAACAAAAAACCAGAGAAAGTTTTTGCTTCTGAAACTTACTGTACTCAAGGGGACTATAAAGAAGAATGAAAAAGACTAGACTAAAACGGATGGTCCGTTTGACCCACAAAAACGAGTCAAAGACAAAAAACCAACTCCGCATCCCGAGCCCGTTCTATCGTAAAATATCCACAAAAACAATCTACAAAGCACACACAACAGCGCAGCTCGTGCATAAGAATGGTCTGAAATCGCTCGACCACACGACGAAGAGAGACTCTGAAATGACACAATTTATCTATAAGACAATCTCATCCGGTATAATCCTAACACATACACACTACTCCTGAATACGAGGAATACGTACACTAGACCAGACAACACAAGAGCCTTCTTACTACACACAGAACAACATAGAAAGACTGAGACATAGCATGATCCTGACTCCGCCACATTCAGACACAGACGGTCAGATCAGCAAATTAATCGATAAATTTATCATATTGAATAATTTTAAAGACACACAATCAAGATTATAAAGCTCAATTCTAGAACGCAAACCGCATCATCAATCTAAAAAAAAAAGCACTATCCTAACCGCGTACAGGACTCTACTCTAACATACACAAAGCAAATATTACCTCTGAGACAGAAATATTTACCTGACGGGGAACACGATCCCACACACTCTTCTCATAAATATACCCTCACAAACACATCATACACACAGTGACAACTAAGCACATAGCAACAAACGCATAACTCGCGCCAAACACAGATTGCGAGCTTGCTCTCTAAAGAGCAGAAACGTTCTTGACATACACAACTCGTCTCTTCTCACTTACATGAGACACTCATGTCCAACAAACTATACTCATATCTCAGTCTTAACTACTCATAAAATCTCTCTATCATCATGTGAGTATCTCTCATTGGATCTCTACTATCTTTCTCACTCTTAGTCTCACTATATATATAATTCGAATCTCTCTTTCTATCTTATTATATACTATATTAATACTTACTTAATAAAGGAGCGTATAACTTTACTACCTAACACATAATTATAACAATACAACTCATCTTTAACAAAAACATTCTTATGACTATAGATACACCAATGATCTATTAAATCTCTGGAGGAACTACTTCTAAACATTGAATACAAAAGTATGTCATTGCATCACAGCACGGGACATAGAACACACCACGTTAAAGCACACGATAGAGGCACGTAGTATCCACAGTGCCTTGGTTTACTTAGTCGCAAACACTCAGTATACGTACGAAGGGAGTAACTACCCTCGTGACGGGTGCTTCTACATAACCTAGGGCGCGCCTACCCTGGGTATATCAACTCGAGTCTTGCTCCTACGCTCACCGGAGTCCACACACCTACACGACAGATCTGCTTCGCTCCTATTTGTGAGATCTGTCTACCGTGTAATCACAGCTTTGGAGGGTCGTGTAGTCGTTCATAGAACACCAAATACACGGCTTTAGCTTCTCACAAGTCAATAAAGGAACGATCCTCTCACATTACATTTGTGACAGCTTATCGAACCCTCTCAGCTCATTCTACACAATCAGCACAATAAAAGAAGAATTACAATATCTAAGTTCTTTCACCAAACAAACGCAAATGCCCATAAAGAATGCCGTGCTCAACAGGCGTTAGTGGAGAAGACAGTAACACAGTTTATATTGAGGCCACATCGACAACACACTGGTACAGTTCTTGAACGAAAAACTATTGGAGCTGAAGATCGACAAGAAGTCGAAGTGCGACAAAAAATTAAGCGCGCGATGCAGAGTGAAGTCTACTACATAGTCTATCGCGTGTAAGACTTCCCAATATTAGTGACATCGAACAAGAAACAATACACAGCTAAGCCCACACAACAGGTCTCACAACATGATCAAGAACACATGGATCTTCTTAAAAGACACGTACACTCACATCACACGGATTAGGCGCATCGTACTTCTTCCAATAGCGATGATTCTGTACACACAAAACGAGAGAGTACGCTAAAATTGTGAAGACTGCGGACCATCAACGATTTCTACACAACGCTATAGAACGAACATGACGACTCATCAAACACATGTCACACCTAGCAAACAAACATCACCCATTAACAAATAAACTTACTTTAGCTGCTATACATCAGCACAATTGAGCCTCCATCAACAAACACCGGGTGACGCTCTAATAACACTACAACAGTGGCATTATCACTATCATCATCGACCACCAAACAAATTCTAGTCCTGCCCATCATAGACAACTAGGTGTCCCAAGCAACAAAGAACAACCGACAGAGGAACGCACCAATCGACATGAACATAATCTGTTTGTACGCATCTAATTAGAACCAAACCCAGATAGGGTAATTAGTCCCAATAGATTCTATCTACGCATTCGCGCTACACTTAACAATCCAATTGGGCCAAGGTGACTTACGGTTCATGAAGTTCGGGCAATAGTGATTGAATGGAACTTAGGCAACACATAAACATGTAAAACTCACATTAAGAACTTGTGTCCAATTTAAAAGCAAACAATGTTTCTTTCTCACCCCAAAGTATAAAAAAGCCATTCGAAAATAGTAAAACTGGGGCTATGATGAACTCACCTTAAAGCAAGTGTGAATCGATAATCAACTAGGAAAGAAAATAAAAGCCGAAATGTCCTACAGCGACCTAAATAAATGACGCGTCTTAGGTAAACGAAAGATAACCAAAACTTGTAAGATATGCTTTCAAGAGAAAAGACATCCATGTGTGTTTGTGCTTTAGTTTGTTTAATAAAGTATGACTAAATGAAATTACAAAGTTTTTCGTTAAGTCTTGGCGTTCATCCAAAAATTACTACTTTTAGAAAGTTTCTATTTTGGGAAAAATTTTAGTTTCAAGACGTTAATATCGTCCCCTATATTTTTTAAGTTTTTATATTTTTAAAATGAGCTAACTAACCATAATCGCTTAACTTCCAGTCCGAGTCCGCTAATTTTAAACCAAACTTACTATTTAAGTAACTTTATATCGTTTTTTGGGTTGTGTTTTATTTTTTTTTTCCTAAAATATGTTAATGATGCTAATCTATATATATGTGTTACTATATGTTTCGCTAGAGTTTAGAAAGTCTAAAAATGTTCGAAAGTGTCTAAATACCTATTTTACTATTCACATCAGCACACTATTAATTGGGTTTTGCCGAAAAATGTTTCAAGTTTTATTTGGCTATAACTTGGCCGTTTTAATTCTGATTTTAAAGTGTGATATGTGAAAAACATCTAATTCCGAAACAAACTCTCTCTTCAAATATTACTTTTACCCAAATGAAAATATTTTTAGGTCGCATCAAAACCTAAAACTAATTCGGGATTAGCCACAAGACTTTTCATAAATACTCCCAAATATAATCCATTCAAACGCCACCATTAAGTTGAGCTTATTCTAGCCTAATCCCGATGTAACAACACCCCCAAAAATTAAGTAGAAACGGAATGAGTAACAATGGGTGCTACATCAAAGTAACAACATTCAAGATAAAGGAAACGACCTTAAAAACGACCTTAAAGAGAATACAAGCGTAGTGATCCATTAAGAAGATTACGTAACCCAGATCACATTCATATTTTGGCTGTTGGGTATTTCCAATCACACCACGCAAGCTCTCCCACGATTCCATCATTCTGCTGGTTCCCTGCTTTCAGACACTTGTCCTTGAAATGTCCTTTCTCAACCACACCCTAACAATGTCACAATTCTGCAGAAGTCCATTACCTGCATACCCTGAAGCGATAACTCTACAATACTTGTCTCCATGTGACCATTCTTTGACATCTCTGAACACTTTTGAGGACACGGTCCATGATGATGTAAGTTGCACCGGTTGCATTTTGGTAAATTTTCAGCATAAATCTTTCCTCCAGCTGGGGCTGCAGCATATGCCCTGACAGTTTCTGGTCTCCTGTTTTGTTGCTGTGATGATTGTTTGTTTGGTTGCGGTATGTTGTTGTTGTTGTTGTTTTGGTTTAATTGTTTGTAGTTATGTTATTTTGTTGTTGTTTCTCCTGGTTGTCTTCCAATTCCTTTTATTAGCTTTCCCCCCCCAATTCTGCAGCCCTACCCTAACTGATTAGCTCCGAAACCAGATTCACGGGCGCATGTTGATTTTGCAGCTCATGCCAAGGAGTCGCAGGCTTTGAAGAAGTATTGTTCCTTTGATTCTTTCAGGAAACCCACGAATGTACTTTTCAATCTTCTTACTTTCAGTGGACACCAATTCAGGACACATCAAGACTAGTTCGTGGAAACGATTACTGTAAGCTTCGATATCATCTCCTTTCAGAGTCAAAGTCTAAAGTTCTTGTTCCATCCTTTTGGATTTTCATTTGTGGCATATTCAGTGGTCATCATAGCTTTCATGTTGCTCCAGGGGATCTGATTAGCATTAGCAAGTCCCAAAGTCTGAACATTTCCGTTCCACCAGGTTAGAGCACGACCCTCGAACGTGCACATAGCAAACTTCACCTTGTCATCTTCAGCACATTTGCAAATTTCAAACACTTGCTCCATCTTTTCGAACGCAACGCTTCGAGTCCGACTACAACCTTCAGTCACCTTGAAAAGAGTGAGGCTTTTCCATTCATAAAGTCTTATAACGAACATCTATTGCAATCCATGGTACAACAGTTCCTCCAGTATTTGTTGATCCGGATCCACCAGCATTGTTTGAGTTCAGCTATTAGTCTTTCGTATTTTTCAATGCGTTGGCCACAATCGACGCTTTTACATCCACTATCTTCCTAACATCATTTCTTCATAAATCTCCTGGGTGGCATGATTCTTGCAACCAAAAGAACACCATTCGATGAGAATTTGTAAAGTTGCAAGTCATGGCACACCGGTAAAAATAATGGAATGATATAAAATAAACCATAATTAATCAAGAATGTCGATATTTATATAATTGAACGATAGAAATAGATATTGATATGTCAAAAGATAGACATAAGAGATCGAATTTAAACCAAGTATTATATATCAACAGATTATATATCATGCAATAATGAACAATCGAAAAAGTAAGTAGGAATCAGGAAATAACGCGCAGCGTGGATATCAATAGCGATGAAGGATTCTGTATTTAAAAAATGAAAAGAAAATAAAACCTTTAAACTTTGTGGTTTTAAGACTAGTTTTGAAAATGGAACCCATTTCCTATAACCTTGCTCTGGTACCATCTGTACCCCCCAAAATCAGGTAGCAGCGATGTAACATGTGGAGCTACGTTCAAAAGAACAAACAATCAAGATATAGAAACGACTTAACTGGACGTTTTTCTAAGATAAGATTCCATTCGATGCTATAGCAAAATATCAGAGTTTACACATTAGGTCCCATATGTTTTAAAAGTCATAAATATTTCAAGTACATATTTAATTAAACAAAAGCTTCATAATACCAAAAGATGACTTAAGTATTTAAAGATAATAAAAGTTGCATTGAATATAGATAAACACAGAATCCGTCTTCATTGATATCCGCCACGGCTCCCTCCAATCACATACCCTAGAACCTGACTTACATGCTAAAGTCAAAACAAAGGTTGAGGTGAAATCATAGATATCGTGTAAAAAGAGGTGGACCACAATGAACGAAGTAATAGTAACTCTGAAACACATTCATGTAGTCCAAAACGTTTATTATTGCACTAAGCTCATGACCCCGAAGCCTTAACTAGATTTGTGCCCCAATCAGAATATAGGATGCTTGCCAACAACCTAACACCTCTCAATGTTAAATGCACCTTGATCAAACTAGTGACCCAAGAAAAGGTGGGGATTGTCAGTCCCGATAGATCTATCCACAACACTCGCGCTTACTACAATAGCAATTAACGGTTCATGATAAATAGGGACTTCACGGCAATAAGGTAACTTAGCAATAATATTCAGGCAGTAATCTGGATAGCATACACTTTGTAAACACTTAGAAAAACACTTGTGTCCAATAGTAAAACAAGCAATGTAATTCACCCCGTAGATTTTGTAAAACAATCACGTAGTAAAAAGGGGGCTATGAACTCACCTCGAGTGAATGGTAATCAACAAGTATTCATAATAGAAAAATGCGTCACGAAGGAATCTGAAGGCAACCTAATCCAATATAGGTCGTATAAGTACTAAACACTTTGATTATTTATAGGTCGTATAGCTCATCATACTATCGTTCGGGCTATCATAATTAAGAGGTCATGTAGTGACGTATGAGGAGCAGAACACTTTAAATCGTAACCAACAATCTCGTCGATACGCCACCTCGAAGAGGCCTCATTAATGACACTCCATTAGTAATATAGTACATTGAATTAACTAATACCACATATAATACTATATAGCTACATCACCATCGCTAATCGTTTTAGTGGAAATCATATTTTTATAAAGTAAAAACGTTTATAGAAAAACTTTATTAAAACTGGCGTAACTTTCCGTTTAAGCTCGATTCTTTTGTTTTTTACGCCCACGCCTTCGTATTTAAGACATTAATCAAAATATAACATTTTTTTCAAAATCTAAGTTTTTCTGCTGATAGTGATTTTACTGTTTCATAAACAGTTATATATTTATTTTTATTAGGATTTAGTTATCGTAAATCTCGTAAATGTCGTAACTTATTCGTTTTAACTCTGTTTTTAGCGATTCTTTCGAGCATGTCTTCGTATTTAAAAGTTTTATATTATTCGATTTATTGATGTTTTAAAAGTATAACTTTCTGTTGTAATAGTACATTATATAAAAATAGTTTTATAAAAGTATATATTTAACGTAAACTTGAAATCGTCGTATCTTTTTCGTTATAAATCGGTTTTTCGAGTTTCTTATCATTTTGGAATCGTCATGAGACGTACTATTTTTATAAAACATAAAATCCATGCTTTGGATTTCGAACCAAAACAGCCCCTTAATAATATATAGTATTCATATATATAATAAACTTGATTATATACTTTTTCAACTTAAATAAAATACACAAGTTATCCACAACGACAATTTATCATATGTCATACATATTATTATGTCCATTAGTCCATGATATATTCAACCACATAACACATGAATAAGTGTACAAAATTATAATCATCACAAGCAAAAATATGTTTTTACAAATGTTTAATAAACATCCTAATGGTGATTTTGCCATATAGAACCAATATATGCATAAAATGATAAATGTAAAGACATAAAGGGTTTTAGATAACCTTATGAGGAGATGTACTAGATAACCAACACACTCTAAAACCCTTGTTTAATTATAAACCCAAGCTCCCAAGATCTTAAAACCCTAAACCCTAATCTTCCATTTTTCTTGCTTAACACTTGTAAAGACTTAACCAAGCCTTCAAATCTTCTTAGGACATCTTAGATATGTTGTAGGAATGTATGTAAATGTGTTAAATAAAATTTGGTATGGATTTGGTGTTGGTCTTGTGGTTGTCGTGAGCTAGAGAGGAGGGGGAAGAGAGATTTTGTGTGTTTTACACCTTGAAAGTGAGAAGTGTGTGTGTATTTACTAGTAAAGGGCCTATATACTCTAATGACTATTCCAAAGAATACATGTATAAGTCATGAGACAAGATGAGTAAAACATGGAAGTCTTTGGTCAAAAGGATGGGAGGTATGGCTAGGTTTAATGGCAAGTGATGTACAAAAGACCAAGTTGAGATTTTTGTGATATTTCTTGATGTGTAAACACCAAATCCGGTTTATGCATGTATATATGTAAGATATTTTATTTTTTAGGTATTGGGTATAAATGTGGTTATTTGTTGAAAGCGTAGAAAAAAAAAGGTTATTTTGTGCTTCCTCCGGGTATACCTAAAGTTATTAAATTTGCAAAACGAAACGTTTTACCGCAACCAAATAAAAATAAAATATAAAAAGTTGATTATTACATTCGAAAAAAAATATGATATTTGCTTGCTTGACGAAAACTTAATTCGATTGATGTCCGTTACGTTAATTGTTGATTTTTAGTTTACGCGATTTAACTTTAACTATTAAAATTAAAAGTAAACGCGTACGAGCAAAAAAAATAATTAGTGAAATATATGACGTCGTAAATGACCTGAAAATACGAAATGTTACAGTCTCCTCCGGTTAGAAGACCCTAGCCCCTCAAGGCTCAAGTTGCGGCACTTGATGCAAGTAACAGTGTTCGGAAGAAAAGATGCGGATATTTCCAATCCGAAATTGGTCTTTCAACGTACCCATGTATACTCAGCTCCTACCAGAGTAGTTCCCAAACGAACTTTGACTATTGGGAATTCTCTCCGCTTTAGCTTTTTTCACATCTCGATCGACAATCTCAATAGGCACTCAGACAAAACGCAGATTTTCATCAATCACGATATCATCTAAAGGCACCTGAACATGTCTGGCTCAAAGCCAAGTATTTCTTGAGGTTTGACACATGAAACATGTCATGGACACAGCTTAGCTCCTGGGGTAACTTCAGCCGATAAGCCACCGGTCCAACACGCTCCACGATTTCAAATGGTCCCACATATCGCGGTGCTAGCTTCCCTTTCTTACCAAATCGTACCACTCCCTTCCATGGAGATACCTTAAAGTAATACTTCAAAAGATCTACCAACTAGAAATTCAAGAGGTTTATACTGCCCTCTTATCAACATAGCTTATCCTTGGCGACTCCTAGTCTCTTTATAATCTTTCCTTAATTTGAACAATCTTTTCAGTCGTTTCTTGCACAATTTCTGGTCCAATAAGCTGACTTTCTCCAACATCAGTCCAATTCACGGGGGAACTACAATTTCCCCGCCTGTTTTTTTTTTTTTTGAGTTTACAGAGCCTCGAATGGTGCGCACTTAATGCTTGTGTGGTAACCGTTATTATAAGAAAACTCAATCAATGAAAGATGAGTATCCCAACTGCCACCAAAATCCATAACACAAGCTCGAAGCATATCCTCTAGCGTCTTAATAGTACGCTCACTCTGACCGTCGGTCTGAGGGTGGTAAGCCATACTCATGTCTAGCCTCGTACCCAATGACGTGAATCGACCATCACGGTCTGAAATGATTGACACCAGCACACCATGTCTCGCTACAATCTCATTGGTATAAATCTTTCGTACTTTTTTAGGTTCTCCGTCTGTAGTCTTCACGAATAGGTAAGAAAAGTGGGGAGCCGACTTGGTCAATCTATCCCACAACTACCCAAATCATATCATAGCCCACCTTGCAACTTATAGGCAACTTTGTGACAAAATCCATTGTTATCTTTTCCCATTTCCACTTAGGGATTTTTGGTTGCTGAAGAAATCCTGAGGGTTTCGGATGTTCGGCTTTAATCTTAAAACACGTAAGACATCTGCTAACGTACTCAGCAATGTCTCTCTTCATACCAGGCCACCAATACAGAGTCCTTTCAATCACCAGGTACATCTTATCCACCGCACCCGAATGTACCTGATATCTAGAAGTATTAGCATCATCAAATCAATTTCCTTACACCACCAACTAATGGAATCCAGATACAATCGAAGAAGTAAATTCCACCATCATCTCGTTGCTCAAAGTGTGTTTCTATTCCCTTAAGGCCCATTCCATAGGGGCTATTAAGATCCTTGGAAGGCTTCGATCTGCGCTTCCAAAATCTTAGTCTTAAGTCGAGAATGTAATAGTAAATACTCATAGCACGTACTCATCTTGGCTTGAGTCTTTTTCCTTTTCTGCTCAGGCATCTGACACTTCCCAACGTTCGCCTTGCCCAGGGGTGGTATTTGATCTCACACTCGTAGACCACTGAGTAGCTCGAACTAACCGCCTTTGGCGCATATTTTAAATCCTTTCGACAAATATGTACTAGAGACTCTGTGGTCAATGTAATTAACACTTTTCGTCCCATAAAGAATAAACGTCTCTAGAATTTAAGAGGCGAACACCACCAGCACCCAATCCAGGTCAAGGTGTATAATTTTTCTCATGTTTCTCTCAAACTGTCTTGACGCATACGATACACTATTGCCCCGCTGCATACACGCACCCAAAACCGTGTTTTTGATAGCATCACAAGTAGACCACAAAGTCATGCGGGTACAATCGGAGAAGTGCCAACACAGAAGCATTGCATAGTTTCTCCTTCATAATTTTGGAAAGCTTTCATCTTGGCTTTATCCCGCCCCACACATAACCTTAATCTTTGAGTCAACAGGGTGAGGGGCTTGGCGATCTTGGAGAATTCCACTAAATTCTCGCAAAAAAAAAAAAATATAAAAAAAAAAAAAAAAACCGATTAGTTAACCTGCCAATCCAAAATGAACGAATTTCAGTTGACGATTCAGGGGTCTTCCAGTTCTTGACCGACTCAACCTTGCTAGGATCCACGTGGATACCGTCACGGTTGACCACATGTCCTAGGAACTGTACTTCTTGTAACCAAAATTCGCACTTTGAAAATTTGGCGTACAACTTCTCCTTCTGGAGTAAGTCTAAAATCGTCTTCAGGTGGACTTCATGTTCTTCTTCTGACTTTGAGTAGATTAAGATGTCGTCAATGAACACAATTACGAATTTGTCCAAATACGGCTTGCAGACGCGGTTCATTAAGTCCATAAATATTGCTGGCGCGTTTGTCAGTCCAAATGGCATGACTGTGAACTCAAAGTGCCCATATCGGGTTCTAAACGCGGTCTTCGGTATATCTTCCTCTCGGACTCTCAACTGATGATATCCTGAGCGAAGATCTATCTTCGAGAAACAGCACGCACCTTGTAATTGGTCAAACAAGTCATCAATTCTGGGGAGAGGGTAACGGTTCTTTATAGTTAACTTGTTTAGCTCCCTGTAGTCAATACACATTCTCATCGAACCGTCTTTCTTCTTGACAAAGAGCACGGGTGCTCCCCATGGTGAGTGACTTGGTCGAATAAAACCCTTTTCTTGAAGTTCTTTAAGCTGGTTCGACAATTCTAACATTTCTGAAGGGGCTAACCGGTATGGAGATCTAACAACTGGCGATGCGCCTGGAATCAGATCAATGCGAAATTCTATCTCTCGCACAAGAGGTAAACCTAACAGATCGTCTGGAAATACCTCAGGGAAATCTCGGACAACACGTATGTCATCAAGCTTTTTCTCATCAGCCTTGATACATGCAAGTGAACGAAGATCCTTTTCTGGCCTCTCGCCTTGAACTTCAAGAATCTTGCCATTCGGAAGAGGAATACGAACAATCTTCTCATAACAATCGATGAGAGCTCGGTGATATGCCAACCAATCCATTCCAATGATAACATCAAAGCTTCCTAGCCGGGTTGGCAACAAGTCTATTTTGAACACGTGATTTAACAAGACTAAGGTGCAACTACGTAAAATGGTATTGGTGCTAACGACTTTTCCGTCTGCTAACTCTACTTCGTAGCTAGTGTTTAGAGTGGCAGGGGTAATATTAATAAAATGTGTAAACGCAGAAGATACAAAACTCTTCTCAGCACCCGAATCAAAGAGAATACAAGCGTAGTGATCATTAAGAAGAAACGTACCCGTGACCACATTCGGATTCTGCTGCGGGTTTTCAACTACCACATAAGCTCTCCCACGAGCTCCATCATTCTGCTGGTTCCCTGCTTTCGGACACTTGTCCTTGTAGTGTCCTTTCTCACCACACCCGAAACATGTCACATTTTGCAGGAGGTCATTACCTGCACCCTGAAGCCTAACTCTACAATCCTTCTCCATGTGACCTATTCTTTGACATCTCTGGCACTTTTGAGGACATGGTCCATGATGATGTAAGTTGCACCGGTTGCATTTTGGTAAATTTCCAGCATAAATCTTTCCTCCAGTTGGGGCTGCAGCATATGCCCTGACATTTTCCTGTCTCCTGTTTTGTTGCTGGTGATGATTGTTGTTTCGGTTGCGGTTATTGTTGTTGTTGTGGTTGTTGTAGTTATGGTTATTGTTATTGTTGTTTCTCTGGTTGTCTTCCCATTTCCTTTTATTGCTTTCACTAATTCTAGCAGCCCTACCCTGAACTGATTGCTCGACCAGTTCACGGGCCATATTGATTGCCTCATGCAAGGTCGCAGGCTTAGAAGAAGTGATATTTCCTTTGATTCTTTCAGGAAACCCACGAACATACCTTTCAATCTTCTTCTTTTCAGTAGGCACCAATTCATGACACATCAAGGCCAGTTCGTGGAAACGATTGTTGTAAGCTTCAATATCATCTCCTTTCAGAGTCAGAGTCCAAAGCTCTTGTTCCATCCTTTGGATTTCAGTTGCTGGGCAGTATTCAGTGGTCATCATAGCTTTCACGTTGCTCCAGGGGATCTGATTAGCATTAGCAAGTCCCAAAGTCTGAACATTTCCGTTCCACCAGGTCAGAGCACGACCCTCGAACGTGCACATGGCAAACTTTACTTTGTCATCTTTAGCACATTTGCAAATTTCAAACACTTGCTCCATCTTTTCGAACCAACGTTTCAGTCCGACTACACCTTCAGTCCCCTTGAAAGAGTGAGGCTTGCCATTCATAAATGTCTTATACGAACATCCATGCATCTCTGGTACAACAGTTCCTCCAGTATTTGTTGATCCGGATCCACCAGTATTGTTTGAGTCAGCTCTAGTCTTTTCATATTTTTCAATGGCTTTGGCCACACGCTTTTCCACTATCTTCCTAACAGATTTCTTCTTAAATCTCTTGGGCGGCATGATTCTGGCAACACAAGTACACAATTCGTTGAGAATTTGTAAAAGTATGCAGAGTCATGGCACGTGATAATAAGAGAGAAAAGGAAATAGAAAAGTGATATAAATAATCATAGTTTAATCAGGATGGTCAATATTTATATAATTGACCGATAGAAATAGATACTGATATGTCAAAAGATAGACGTAAGAGATCGAATTTAAACCAAGTATTATATATATAAGATTATATATAATGCAATAATGACAATCGAAAAAGTAAGTAAGGATCAGGGAATACGCGCGCGTGGATATCGGATAGTGATGAAGGATTCTGTTATTTAAAAATGACAGAAAGAAAACTTTTAGACTTTGTGGTTATAGACTAGGTTTTGAAAATGACCCAGTTCCCTATAACCTTGGCTCTGGTACCATCTGTAACACCCCCAAAATCAGGTAGCAGCGGAATGGTAACATTGGGGTGCTACG
>BQNB010029151.1:0-39482 GCA_026074375.1 Tanacetum coccineum
AAGTGAACGCGTACGAGAAAAAAATAAATAGTGAAATTAAATAGTATTGTAAATGACCTGAAAATACGGAATGTTACAGTCTCTGTCTCCGATAGTCTGCTTTCAGCAGATCTGAAATCACCGACTGTCTCCTATGGTCTGCTGCCTGCAACTCAGTGATCTCGGACTGCTGAGCCATGACCGTAGTCCGAAGTGATATGCCCTCAGAATGTACCTGATCGCAAGCATCCATCGACCGTGCCCAAGCGGCACGAGATAATCTGGCCTCCTCCTCCATCAGAAGGGCAATGCGTCTATGGAATGGCCTATCCCTGTACAACATGTTGACTCAGGCTTTAAGTAGAGCTTGGTTATGTATCCTCCTGGTCAACAGTAGTAGCCAACTCAGTAACTCTCTAATTGACCCCCTCTAGGGTAGTCGGTGCAATCTCCTGGATGGCTCCTACAAGGTCATCCCATGTATCCGTAATACCATAGCCTAACTCTTTAGACGTCTGGCGTCCTGGAGCGGCATCTAACATATCAGAAAATCCATAAAGGTCTGCCTTAGCTGTGGCAGGTCTAACCTGCCTAGTAGTACCAGCTGCCGAACTCTCCCCGACCTCGTATCCAGGACCAGGAGTAGTACGACACGGCCTCTTTCGAAGCGGTAAACAAATCTCAGGCATCTCAGTCTCATGAACAGGAGATGGTAGTGCATCTCTCTGTCTAATCCCAGCAGCTCGGGATCCCAGAGATCCCTCAACATATGTAGGGCTAATGGGGGGTGGTGGTGGTATAGGTAATGGCGGAGAGGGTATCTGAGGAAGTGGTGATGAGTATGGAGAGAGAGGTGATGGTGGTGGAGTAGGTAAGGCTAACAATCTCTTAGCAACTTCCTCGGAGAGGAACGGTGCCGGCGCCTGGGGTCGGATGGACATCCTAGCCGTGACGCGATAAGCAAGGTATGGGTCCTGGTCAGCTGAATAAGCAACACCTGGTTCTCTATAACCTTGGCTCTTGATACCAATCTGTAACACCCCCAAAATGGGTTGCAGCGGAATAAGGATCCGGGGCATGTTACTTCAAGATCAACAGCACAAGATATATATAAGAACTTGAAAAGTCGTTTAAATTGATACATTGGATTTAAATAAAAGACATATTACAAAAGCTTATAGCTTTACTTGTTCTTTGTTTCGGGAATACCTCATCGTCTACTGGTAAGAACTCCGGGTAAACAGGCTCCAGAACAAATGGTACATAGATAGTGAAAGTGGTGCCTGCTCTGGCTCCTCAGGGCCAGGCACGTAATCCAGAGATGGTGGTCCCTCAGGGCCAGGTATGTAGTCCGGCGATGGTGGAACCTCAAAAATAGGATCACCCAACGACTCCGTGACACCATGTCTAAATCGTCCACGAGTATACTGATGGTGTATGTAACCGTAGAGTGCCAGAATCTGACTTGATATTATCAGAAAAATCAAAAATTAGCTTATAAATAATAAATAATAAGATAACATTCCCCCTAATACGTAATATATATAGAACACTTAATCAATTATTCAGTATAATAGCCTAACCGACAAATCAATATTGGTATATGAATACCACCGTAAAACCCTTGTTGTATGTATCCAATGTTTAAAACTGTTATAGTCCAAGCAAAAACCTATTGACCTGGTTTCTCAATAAACGCTGGCTCTGATACCAATTCTTTTTGTAACAAAACCCCCCCAAAATGGTCTCAGCGAATAAAGATCCGGCATGTTACTTGCAAATCATCAGCACAAGATATATATAAAACGACACAAAAGTCGAGTTAGATTGATACATTGGATTTAAATAAAAGAACCATATTACAAATACTTTAGCTTTACTTGTTCTTTGTTCATATTGACAAAAGACAACATAGATTTCCAAAACATGATACACATAAGTCTTTAACAGTAACAATCCAAAACATAATGCAATGCATCCTTGGCACCTCGTGCCTATGACCTCCTGAAAGACAATTCTTGAAAACGTCACAAAAATGTTCGAATTCACAGTTTTTATGCGTATTTAAATTATCAGACCCGCAAGATTTTCCCGTGATGTTACAACATATGCCAACAATCACAAAACCAGATTATTGTTGCACTAAACTCATGACACCGAAGCTCAACCTATATTTGCTATTTTAGCAGTTATTTGCCCGTACAGATGTTGTAACCCACAACATCCAAGTCCACGACATGGTCAACGTTCGTTCCATTAGATAGGCTAATCACCCATAACGGAAGGTGTTAATCCCAATAGATCTATTTATAACATTCGCGCTCACATAATGTAATTAACAACTACATCTATGCAATTGACAGTTCATGATAATGGGCTTAGGAGGGTTATCGCTACTTAGGCAACACATAATCAATATACTTCAAACACTTGCGTCCAATTTATAAAACAACATCAAAGCATGTTCTCACCCCTAAATAATAGTAAATTAGTAAAAACTGTAAAAGTGGGGCTATGAACTCACCTTGAGTACAGATAGTCCAAATAATCACAGATAAAACGTCACGCAAGACGATAAATACAACCTATTTAAATTAAGGCTGTATAAGTACTGAGTACTTTAATTAACATTGAATACAACCTAAGTTTGTTACAATCGTACTATCGATCCGGATGGCTAACATAAAGTAAAAGAGGTCTGACAAGACGTACGAGGAGTTTAAGGACACTTTAAAATCGTAAATCCACAACTCATCGATACCCATACCGGAAGAGGACCTCATATGAAACTCCCATAATAAACACTTTGATAACCACACCATATTCTATATAGCATAACTCACCGTCTAATCGTTTTAGTAAAATGAATATTTATAAAGTGAAAACGTTTTAAATATACTATATCGTAAAAATGACCTAATTGGTCGTCTTTAAGCCCGTTGCTATTCTCCGCCTTTCTTAAACTCCCGTCTTTTCGAGTAAGACGATGATCAAATATAACATTTTCAAGTTTTAAGATTTTTGGCGATGAATAGTAAAATACTGTTCATGACAGCTATATAAACCCGTTTTTTTAATAGCGTCTAATTAGCGTTCAACTCCGTAATCGCGATAACTTTATTTCTATTTTAACTCCGATTTTTAGTGATTCCTTCCCTAGTACGATTCTCGTTATTAAAGATGTTATAATATTTTAAGACAAATTGTCCACTGAATGAATAGTGATTTTTACTGTTCATAGTTTATAAAATTTCTTTTATAAACTTTAATTATCGAAAATGTCGTAGTTTATTTTTTCGTTATATGTTCGTCCTAACGATTCTTGCGTGTACATCTGGTAATTTAAAAGTTTATATCATATTTTAATGTTTTTAAAATAAAAGTTGCTGTAGATGAATAGTAACCTTTTATAAAAAATATGTTTATAAAAGATTTATAGTCGTAAACTTGTTTTTAACGTATCTTTTTCGTTATAGATCGGTTTTTCGAGTTTCTTATCATTATGGAATCGTCATGAGGCGTATTATTTTTATAAAATATCATTACCTACTGTCTAAGTTCGAATTTTAAACAGCCCATATGTATTTAAGTGTATAACTTTATAAAAACTTGTTTTATGTATTAATTAAGTTAGTAGTTTACTATAAAAACTCTTAAAAACCCATTTGACACTTTGTATTATAATAAAGTCCAATATCATCCCTAGTCCTTATAATTTCATTGTAACAAGTTTTAACAATTTCTTTCCATTATTTTCATATGTGAAGATTATGAAACCTTATAAAACCCTAATTTAACCTAAACATGTTTATACTTAATCAATAGGTTAACATACTTTTATTTTTACTTTTCCATGATATATAGGACCATATGACAATAATAAGTGCATAAATCATAAACATAAATAATAACTCTTTTACATATATAAAATCATTAGTGGTGATTATGGCTATATGTTACATGTAACACATAAAATCATAAGAAAGTAAAAGTAAAAGAATTAAGAAAACCTTGAGTAAAGATGTAAAGATGAGATATAAGTTCTAAAACCGTGTTTAATTCAAAACCAAGCTTTCAAGCTTATAACCCAAGATTTGTTCCAAACCCTAATCTTTCCGTTTTCTCTTATTACTAGCAAATAAGAACCAATGCTTGAAAGAAACAACTTTAGGAATACCTTTAAGTATGTTGTGTAAAGGGTTGTATATTCTTAGAAAATCAAAGTATGGATTGGTTTACCAAGGGGGATTGTTGCCGTGAGCTTCAAAGAGAGAACAAGGAAAGTTTTTGTGATTTTTGGTTAATTTATATAAAAAAAGAATTGCATGCAATGCATGGGGTATTTATAAGTGAAAATATCTCAGTAACATTAACCTAGTTACTTTCCTAACCCAAGGTAAGTTTAAAACATGCCATTTGATAAAGGTGTAAGAGAACCTTTACTAAATATCTAGATAATAAGAAAGTTTGAAAATCTTGGTCTCATCGTATAAATTCGCATATATAATATATATAAGATGTAATCTTTGTTATTTGGTGTATTGGTATAATCGTGGGTATTCCCGTTTAGGGCGTAGTTAGGTTGATTTAGACTTCCCGGGTATGCTAAACGTATTTTATTATGACACGTAAGCATTTTACGTACCGATAAAAATAAGATTGAACACAGTCATTTAATTTATCCACAGAATAAATCATATAACCTTGCTTGATGCAAACATCTAATCGTTAATGCCCGAATTACATTGAATGATCATTTTTCAGTTTACGGCGATTTAATTAAACTTTTACGGTTAAGAGCAAACGCGTAAAACCCTAAAAATAAATTAGATTCCATAAATTCATACAATTGACTAAAACAAACGAGTGTTAAAAAGGGTTTTGGTTTAACGTTTTGGGTGCAGGGGATAAGTTAGGGGAGATGGCAAAATAAGCCTCTCAAGGTATATATGGGTATTGCAGAGACAATCCTTGTATGTTGCATTTTGGGTCCTTGAGGTTGATAAGTGTTTGCACAGTTATTCCTCAAGGACTAAATAATGTTAGCTCGTTGAAGGAACAACAGTGTAAGTATAAGAGGGAATTTACAATGCCCGTATAAGTGATTAGGTGTTGGTTTGGTTTCCATGTTCTTTCTAAATGTCGTATCCCTGTTGACTTTGACTACGTCTGAGTCATTAAATAGCACAACTTGTCGAGTCGATCCAAAATATCTGTGTTAGACTCCGTTTTCAATCCTTTGTACCTTTGGGCTCGGTTTATTCTTCGCGCTCTGCCAAATTCCGCTCATCGATAATGTTCTGTTTTTTGCTTATTTTTCGTCCTTTTCCTCCCCTCTCGATAATCCGTTTCCTACAAAATATAAATGAAAGCATACAAATAGAAAGTATTTTTGGTCATTTAAGTCCGATTTTAAAGGTCAAAGGTATGTGTATTTAGGCACATACCAGTAGAACCAAAACCGATCCTCAGAAACACATTCCTGAATTCCTCGGAATCTGTGATATGTTTATATACAGAGATACCGAGAATGAAGTTGTCCGCCTAATGATGTTTCCCCTATCACTCACTGGAGAAACAAAAACATGGCTGGACGAACTCAATGAAGGAACTATCAAAATGTGAGACGAACTTCAAACCACTTTCATTAGCCGTTCTTTCCCCTCCACTCATTTCCGACATGACCCTTGGAGAAATCCGTGCCTTTTCTTAACATGAAAATGAATCCCTAACCGATGCTTGAACTTGTATGAAGGAAATGCTCAGAAATTGCCATGGTTATAATCTGTCAAAAGGCAATATTATCAAAATCTTTTATCATGGTCTCAACGAGATAACCCAAGAAGTTCTAAATGTCTGCACTGTAGGTATTTTCCTCTAAAAAAACAAAATCAATATACCAGCTTCTCAAGATAAATTCGTTTACTCCAAGCTCAAACTGGGCTAAAAATCAGAAAACCAAATATTCTCTTAAGAAAACCGTTGCTTTCGCCAGTGAAGGTAACATTAATTCTGACACTAACAAAATTGTGGCCCGAATGGATGCCATGACCATAAAAATGGATGCTCAGTACAAAGAACTCCAATCTCGTGCAAAATAACCAACACCCGATCTTAACGATGATGACATACCTATGTCTCGTGAAGAAGAGGCTAAATTCATGCAAAATTTCCGTAACACTCGTTTTTACAATGATTATCGTGACCGAGACTCAAATCGCGATAATTGAACGCGTATAGAAACATGTATAATTTAAGCGTTATCAACTACCGATCTAACATCGATGATAAATCCTATGATCTTCAAATACAATTCAATGATTTCCTAAAATCTTAGCAATCAACCAACGCTTTTGTCAAAGAAACATTCATGGACCTAAAAAATCAACTCGAAACAGTAGCCAAAAATTATCAAGCTTTAATCCAAAACCTTGAAACTAAGTTTGACAGACTCGCTGACAAGCAATCTGGTCGACCTTCTAGATCTCTTCCAAGCAACACTCAACCAAATCCACGAGGTAACAACTTTAAAGCTTATCAACCACCGCAATCTCGTAATGAGCATGTGAATGTCGTATTCATAAGAAGTGGTAAATCTTATGATCCACCAGATAACACTAATGATCAACAAAACAATTCTGAAAACCCTATCAACTTCGATAGCGATGATGAAGACGAAGAACCTATACCTCAACCAAAAACTCAACCTCCGAAACCAGTCAAAGAATCGTCGTTACCAAAACCATACAAACCAAAGATCCCATATCCCCAATGCCTTAGAAAAGAAAAAATGGAGGCCCAATACGGAAAATTCCTCGACATGATTTGAGCCATCCGAATCAACATACCTCTTATCGACGCTTTAGCCAAAATGCCTAACTATGTCAAATTTTTCAAAGAACTCATAAGCAATAAATACAAAATCGAGCAAATTTCTGCTGCTTTCCTATGCGATGAAAGTTCTGCCATTCTTCAAAACAAAGTTCCACCCAAACTTGGAGACCCAAGAAGTTTCCTTATTCCATGCAACTTTAATAAAACTTTCTCATGTAATGCTTTAGCCGACCTTGGTGCTAGCATTAACCTTAAGCCATATTCCTTATATGCGAAACTATCTTTTGAAACTCTTAAGCATACTAAAATGAGCGTAAGATTAGCCGACCAATACCCCGTTGAAATAGCTGAAAATATGCTCGTTGAAGTTAGTAAATTCACCTTCCCTGTCGATTTTGTTATTTTCAAAATGGAAGAAGATAGCAAAGTTCCTCTCATTTTGGGACGACCCTTCCTTCACACTGCTAATGTAGTAATTCGAGTTAAACAGAAACAACTCAATCTTGGAGTTGGAACTAAACGAATGATCTTTAATATCGATTCTGCCATTAAACACTCTAATTCAAACGATGATACCTGTTTTAGTATCGATGTTATCGATGAAATCTTATTAGAAGATTTCGACGCACTTCTTGACGAAGGAAGCAAAATCCTCCATTTCATCGAAAGAACCATTCTTGAAGAAGAAATCTTTTCTGAATTTGATAAATTCATAGCAATGGTTGACACAGAAGAACCATCATTCGAGAAAATCACCATCAACACAGATTATAAAATAAAAACACCTCTCGAATATGTATTTTTAGAAGAACCCTCTTTTCTTCCTGTAATCATATCATCTCAACTTTTTGCTCAAAAAAAGCAAACTTGTATCTGTCCTTAAAAAGCATAAGGAAGCATTTGCCTAGAAAACAACAAATATTCATGGTATCTGCCCGTCATTCTACAAGCATAAGATACAACTTCTGGATGACAAAAAACTAGTTGTCCAAAAACAGAGAAGGTTAAATCCAAATATGCAAGAAGTTGTTAAGAAAGAAATCGTAAAACTCTGGGATACCAGTATTATTTATCCAAATGCCGATAGTCCATGGGTTAGTCCTATTCACTGTGTACCAAAGAAAGGCGGTATTACAGTAGTCATAAACGAAAATGATGAACTTGTCTCAACAAGAACCATTACGGGTTGGCGAGTATGCATCGATTATCGTAAACTCAATGAAGCAACCGTAAAAGATCATTTTCCTTTACTGTTTATGGATCAAATGTTAGAAAGACTCGCAGGAAATAAATATTTCTGTTTCCTCGATGGTTTTTCTGGATATTTCCAAATTCCTATCGATCCTATGGATCAAGAAAAAATAACATTCACATGTCCCTTCGGTACATACGCTTATAGGCAAATTCTTTTCCGATTATGTGATGCTCCAGCTACATTTCAAAGGTGCATGTTAGCAATCTTTCATGATATGATTGAAGAATCCGTCGAAGTATTCATGGACGATTTCTCCGTCTTTGGAAACTCTTTCGATAAATGCCTAAATAACCTCGATAAAATGCTCCAACGTTGTAAAGATGCTCATCTTATCCTTAATTGGGAAAAATATCACTTCATGGTCAAAGAAGGAATTGTGCTTGGACATAAGGTGTCCAACGCAGGACTTGAAGTCGACAAACCAACAATCGACGTAATCTTAAAACATCCACCCCCTACTAACATAAAAGGTGTTAGAAGCTTTTTAGGACATGCCAGTTTTTATCAAAGATTTATAAAAGATTTCTCGAAAATTGCCCGACCTATAACTAAGCTACTTGAAAAAGATACTCTGTTCGAATTCAAGGATGAATGACAAAAATCATTCGAAATATTAAAAGAGAAACTCACATGTGCTCCTGTGATCGTAAGCCTAAACAGAAATTTTACGTTTGAACTTATGTGTGATGCATGTGATTTCGCAGTCGGAGCTGTCTTAGGTCAAAAGGATGGTAAAAACTTTCACTCAATCTACTTTGTAAGCAAAACTCTCAACCCAGCTCAACAAAAATACACCATAACCGAGAAAGAACTTATGGCTGTTGTTTTTGCATTCGAAAAATTTAGATCCTATCTTATACTATCAAAAACTATTGTTCACAGAGATAGCTCAGCTCTTAAACATCTGTTTAAGAAACAAGACGCAAAACCTTGTCTTATTTGATGGATCCTGCTTCTACAAGAATTCAATATAGAAATCAAAGATAAAAAAGGTACAGAAAATATTGCTGCTGATCACTTATCTTGGATTGACAATAATGAGTCAAGTAATGATAGTGAGGTTGACGACAACTTTCCTGGAGAAACCCTTATGGAAATTAACACCAAAAATGAACCATGGTTCATAGACTTTGCAAATTATTTGGTGGGTGATATTATACCAAAAGGGATGACGTACCAACAAAAGAACAAATTCTTCTCTGACCTCAAACACTATTTCTAGGAGGAACCCTACCTCTTCAAAGTATGTTATGATGGTATGATCAGACGATGTTTATTTGGACTGGAAACCCAGACCATTTTAGATCAATGTCACCATGGACTAACCGGTGGACATTATAGACCAAACATAACCGCTAGAAAGGTCCTAGATTCAGGATTTTACTGACCAACAATCATAAAAGAAGCTCATACTCTAGTTCGACTTTGCGAAGCATGCCAAAAAATGGGAAATATATCAAAACGTGATGAGTTGCCCTTAAACAACATTCAAGTATGTGAAATTTTCGATATTTAGGGTATCGACTTTATGGGACCATTCCTAAAATCACATAAGTTTGAATACATTCTTGTTACTGTCAATTATGTATCTAAATAGGCCGAAGCTCAAGCTTTGCCAACCAATGATGCCCGAGTTGTTATTACCTTTCTAAAGAAACTATTCTGCCAATTCAGAATGCCTAAAGCTCTAATAAGCGACCGAGGTACTCACTTCTATAACAAGATAATGGAAATGAATATGAAGAGATATGGAGTTAATCACCGTTTCTCTACATCATACCACCCTCAAACAAGTGGTTAAGTTAAAAACACGAACAGAGCCATTAAAAGAATTCTTGAAAAGACTGTTAAAGATAATCCTGCTATTTGTTCAAGAAAACTTGACGATGCTCTGTGGGCTTTTTGCACTACTTACAAAACACCAACCTATACAACACCATAAAAACTCATATATGGAAAGAATTGTCACCTGCCATTTGAAATTGAACACCGTGCGTACTGGGCACTTAAGAATTGTAATCCAGATCTCATCGTTGTTGGAGAAAAATGAATGTTTCAGTTACACGGACTAAATGAACTTAGACATCAAGCCTATGAAAACTCTCGATTGTATAAGGAAAGAACCAAAGTCTGGCATGATAGAAAACTAAGAATGAGAAAGGAATTCAAACATGGAAACAAGGTTCTGCTTTTTCATTTAAAGTACAAATTCAAACAGCCGAAACTCCGATCTCGCTGGTTAGGACCATACGTGGTGAAACATCAATATCCATCTGGATATGTAGAATTATATGGAAAAGATGGAAAAACATTTATTGTAAATGGCCATCGACTCAATCTATATCATGAAGAAGAAGATTATAATGACCAAAGAGAAGCAGTCACTCCCCTTTTTCCCAAAGAATGAACTTCAGAAGCTGGAGTCTAGCTAACGACTCTCTTAAAAAAATAAGCGCTTCTCGGGAGACAACCTGTGCTTTACTTAAGTGTGGAGGAGTCCCTCGTCCATACAATTCCTCCATTCGTATCCTTTATTTTTCTAAAAAACCCCAAAAATATATTTCTTTTTGTGTGTTTTTATATTTACTTTTATGCAGGTAATATAACTTAAAGATTGGAAAATTATAAAGTTTGCCCAAGGATAGCTCTCTCGCAGCTATATATCTCTATGCCCAGGAAGTACTGTTTTCCCTTAATTTTCCCTATTCTTTAGTTATCAGTTATCACATTGAGGGAAATGTTCTACTTAAGTGTGAAGGGAAGCCAAATAGGAAAAATTAATCATATCCCTCCGTGTTTGCCCTGCCAAAAATTTTCTAACTGATTTTATTATGAAAAATATGTGTATATATATGCTTTCAAAATATAAAAAATGCTCTTAGTAAGGCAAGTCCAACCGGATTGACATTATAACTAGCGCAACCTAGTCCACAAAATGGTGAGAATTATAAACCTTATAAATTCAGTTATCTACCTTTGGTACCTAAGATAATTGATGCCTTTAGCCTGTTCGAGTTAAGGTTTGAATGTAATTGCAAGTGTCTCATCCGTCGTTACGGCTATGTATTTGTAATTTGTCGCCTTTTCTGGAATAGTGGTATTGGTTGATAATTATATTTAAGTGAGCCGGTAATTTAGAAGCTCTAGAACTTATGCATGATCATCATTTACTAGACCAAATCCTGATTAATCATATGTTATTAATTCCGTAAGTTCATGTTCTTGCAAGCACTCCCTTTAGTGCTAAGTTGCTGAAATATCTAAGTAAAGAAGTTAAAGTTAAAAGAAGAAATTATGTGCCAAGTCATAGTTATTATGAAATATATATATATATATATATAGAAAGATAGTTAAATAAATAAACGTACATATTATATAAAAATAAATATCCTAAGATTAAGACTTAATATATATATATATATATATATATATATATATATATATATATAGTAGTTTAAAGAAATAAAGGCTTAAGTTCCGGCACACGAAGATTTGTATATGCTATTATCCCTCATCAGTATCAAGTTCCGCCCTTCGATCATGTTTATGTGTCAAGTACAAGCATATGGTAGCTGTCTAGATTATGTTTGTGCAACTGAGTGTCTTCACAAAAATATATAAACCCTATATGAGTAGCTTGAGTGAATTACAAATCAAACACATTCTCTTGTGAGGTGCTATGTTATATGTCTATGCGTGAAAAATTAATATGCAAACTCTTGTAAAAATCCAAATTTTCTCCATGTCACGGTAAATGATCTTATTTTCTCGCTTTGATTGCTTGAGAGCAAGCAATAGCTAAGTGTGGAGGGATTTGATAACGCCCTAATTATACATGTTTTCGGTGGCGTTATTTATTCATATTTTATCATTTCTCGTGAACTTTTGATACTTAATAGCATGAAATACTTGCAGGTTCACTTGAAGACATCCCGTGCTCAAAATAAACAAAGATCGAATACTTATACACTTCGGAAATCAAGATGCAAGAAAAAGATAAAGTCCCAAGCTGAAAAGTGCAATTGTGCGCCGCACTTACCAATTGTGCATCATACTTCTCCTTAAAGTCAAAGAATTAAAGACTTAGTCAAATTAGTGCATTAACTCCCCAAGTACGCCGCACTTACAAGATTGTGCGCCGCACTTCATATCTGGTTAAAAAGAATAAATGAAGTCATAAATACTATTGGATTAACACCCTAAGTACGCCGCACAAATACTTTTGTACGCCGTACTTCTTCAATAAACATTAAATCCCCTTTGCATTTAATCACCAAGTATGTCGCACAGTTTATCTTGTGCGTCGCACTTCCACCCTGAAATCAACCTATAAATAGAACCAAATTCACACACATTTCATATCAACTCATTCATATAACAATCTCATCTCACACATAATCATTTTCCTTATAACATCTAATCCTTCCTAAGCATAAACACCATACCTTTTGAAAAATCAAGATCAAACAACCAAGAACGAAGAATAAAATCATCCTAGTTTAGTGAAATAATGAAGTTTTGTATTGAATCAGGTTATGTTTTAAACTACTTAGCCATGAGAGGCTAATTTTCTCATGACTACTCGGTGAAGTTATGATAATGAATAAGTGTTTGGTATGATTGTGATCTCATTAATCTCAAGATTATGTTGCACCCCGATTATATCTTATCTTGTCAGTTTTGCTTATCAACTTAGATTATATAATTATATCGGTATAGGTAGAAAGATCCGTTATGATCTATATGTTTTAAAGATTTGTCTATGATCTTTATCGTCTGTTTCTAGAAATCCACTTTCGTAAATTGATAAACAAAATAAGCTTTGATATAATAAATTAGTTGGATCATTTTAGTGACACATCTGGTCTAGCCAACTAAATATAAGTTTTAAGTTAATTAAGTTAATTTGTGAAAACGTTTTCTGGCGAGAAATCCTTTTTATAAGTTAAAATTCCATCTTTGAGGTCTTAATCATTAACACTACTTATAAATTATTTTCAACTATCCGAGTAGTCATCTTTATTATCACTGGTAAGACAAAAGTTATTTTCAAAATTGTTATAATCTATTTTCTTTCTGATTATTCAAATACTACTCAAATCCCTGTTGACGACCTGGTCTTACCTAAAAAGATTATACTATATACGTGGATATACTTTTACCCGTGTGTTTCCCTATAATAAAATTGGTAATTTCAGTCATTATAAATTTAAAGCTTTTGAAACACATCAAGAACACTCAGAGTAGCTCTCCTTGGTTGATAAAGTCTTGTAGCGACTATCTTTGAGACAACAATCATCTTTGTATCATGATCTTCATCATAACCAAGTGTCTTAATGAATCCAAGAATTTGGTTTTCTGAGGGAGGTTTGGTATAAGTGTCGTTAGGATCAGGAGGAGACATCTGCAATACAGTTCTAAGTAGTCCAGGTATGAAAGTGAAAGTATGAGTGTCTAGTTTGAAAGTGAATGTATGGTTGTTTGCATTGTGATTTATGGTTGTCTAAATATGGTGTAGGTAGATGATCGGTACAGTTTCACTTAAGGAAAACGACTTGTATAGCTTATGGTTCCTTAGAATTCCAATAACAAATCTCTGCATAATATCAGTGATATATGAATCTGAAGCGACAGTTGGTTGTTCTTCTTGATTACAAGTCTGTTAGCACATGGAACTAGCTATTCTTCAGAGACAATTGTTGCTTAAGGATTTTCTCTTGACATGTTGGATTCTGAGAATAAGATTCAAATTTTGATTAGATTCACATGAATACAAACTTAAGCACATTATGTTTTCATTCTCTTTATCTATTTTGTATGGACGGGCATTTCTTTTTGGCCATACTTATGTCATTTTCTTTCTTATGTGCCTTTATTCTTGATGTCTGTTTTGTATGGATGTATGCTCTTTTCTTTTCACATACAATTTATATCTCTCGTTCTATTTTTAGTTATCCTCACTTAAGAGCAAGTTCTTAGATACTATTTCTACGAGATAAAAGATGGAAGAATGAACGAGAATTTTCATGTTTCTCATGCTTATAAAAGTGTTCATCTTACCAGTCTTTATAGAAATAGCATCATTTGTATGGAAGAAAAACATTTCAAAAAACTTTTGATTCGCATAAGAGTGAATTTTTCCTTTAATAAAGTGACTTTAAACCCTGAAGATACACTGATTTGCTAAAGGGATACATGATCAGCTTTTAGGTGATAACTAGCCCTAATAGCCATCTTGATTTATCAGCAACTCTTAGACAAATTACTTCAAAGTAGACTTCAAATAATGTTTGTCATGGAAATTCATTTTGCAAAGTCATCGTGTTATTTAAAGTCAATAGATAATGATGTGTAAAATCTGTAGCAATAAAGTTTATGAAATTTTCACATATCAATACTATTATTTTTGGACAAACATCTCGAACAAGATTAAGCACCTCGGGAATACCATATATAGTACAAGTACTAAATGGTAATCCACTTTACTAGTGGGCTAAATCCGAACATTGAGCATGAGTATTATAAATAATACCCTAGTGCACCGTAATGAAATTTACGAGAGATATATCCAAGTATAACACATTAAATGAGAAAGTTTATTTTGAAATACTCTTATATCTAAAACGGATGGTTATTAAGCCACTAACGATGATTTTCAAATATTCTCAAACAGATGCAACCCAAACGATGCTAACAATGTAAGAGAATACCCTAGATCGGATGCAACATAGATCACTGACACGTCTTTCAATATAGAAATATTTGTTAAACTATTTTTGACATTTTCACAGATAATAGATAGAACATGTATTCATTCACATAGAAACATAATCAATTTCATATCAAAAGAAAGTAATAAGCACATGATTAAGATAGTTAAACTTGGTCATCGGTCAACGACATAGTCAAAGTCAATGGTCAAAATCCATAGACATGGTCAAACTAAGTCAACGATCTAATCATCTAAGTTCAAGGTTTTTGAGATTAAGTTTAAGAGATATTTAAAAATCATATAAAATTTTACACAATTATATATATCCGTTTTAATACTCATATAAATAATTTCTTTCTTTTTCGTGATTTTGAAAACGTTAATACTTTTTTGAAAAAGTTATTAAGTTTTATGACACTTTTAAAATTTTGAACTTTTTGAATTATTTAAGACCATTTCCTTTTGATATTTCAAAATTTTGAACATTTTAGTGTTTTAATAATGAAATGTCGTGAAAAATATTTATTGTTTGGTCAACACGAGACGCGGGTCAAACATAAGTCAAACTTGGGTCACGGTCCAATGAGCCTTTAAATCGGGTCAAATAATATGGTACGGTGGGCTTAAACACCAGGCCAAACGGTATTGGGCTTGAAATGGGCCAAAGTCTTATTTAGCTTTAAACGGGCCAGGACTCTTATGGGCTTCAACCGGCCCAATAAGGTTTTAGTGGACATGGACTCGGGCCATTGTGTAACACCCCCAATTAGGGTCGCAGCGGAATAAGGTCCGTGAGTATTACATCATAGATCAATAGTACAAGATATGAAAACGACCTCTAAATGAGTCATTTGAAAAACTAATACATTAGAATAACTAAAATTGATTGTTACAAAAGTACAATGGCTTAACATGTTCACTTGTAAATGTAAATATTTTAAAACATAACAACATCCCCAAAATGTAATGCTTCTAAATCTTTATGCAATGACATCAAAAAGAAAGACCACCAATGTATCCTTGACTTGCACCTTATTGACCTGAGAAAAACATGCTTTAAAATGTCAACATAAAGGTGGTGAATTTACAGGTTTAAGTAATGTATAAAGTAGGACCGCAAGATATCAAAGTGCATGACTATTGTAACATATACAATATCACAAAAATGTAATTATGATTCCCTAAGCTTATGACACTGAAGTTACGACATGTATGTATTGCAAATTAATGCCATCAATGTGCCCGTGTAGATGTTCAACCCGTAACATCCCAAATCCGACATGGTATATGTCTGTTGGTTCAATCCGTCGAACCTAGTGAGCGATACTCACCTGAACGGGGATGTCAATCCCAAATAGACCTATTTATAACACTTACGCTTACACCAAGTAATTGACATCTCATGATTCATGGGCATAGTGGGTTATATAGCTACTTAGGCAAACTCGTAATTTGTTTAAAAGTATACTTGCATCCAAACGTAAAACAATGCATGATTCTCACCCCAACAATTATAAATAATTGTAATCGTATAAAAATGGGGCTATGAACTCACTTCAAGTAATGATAACGGATAGTAAGGTAGTGGCATAAAAAACGATGCAAGAGACTTTATCCACAACCTAAGTAAAAATAATACATATTTACTAAGCGGGCAATATAAAATCAAGTATATGCAATCTCTTTCCTAGTATGTGCTTGAGTTCTATATAAATAATGACGTTTGAGAAAAATCTGATTTTCACATTAAGTGGTCAACTTCATCGGGTCAATACGTTCCAAATATAAGCACACAATTTACAATATTAAACTTTTTTTAGACTATGCCACGGGTACTTTAAAGGTTAGTTCGGGTCGACTCCCGATTTGGTGTCTATGTGTGTCAAATAATTAAGCGAAGTAGTGACGTGTAACTAATTAAAAGAGTAAAAATATGTTTAAGTTTTATGGGTGATAAACTCAGAGTTTTATAATTTATTTATGGATTCATTAATCGATGCTAATGAAATTTGAAAATATATTTACAATCTCGGACATGTCCTCTACAACTTCCGTTAATTAAGTTTTAAGTTTTGACGTCGTTTAATGGGTTAAAAATGTGTGAAAAGTGTGATCACTTGCGTTATGTTCAAAGCAGAAAGTAAAAATTCTACATGCCATGTGTTTGACAAAATGTTAACACATGTGCCTAACAGCCATATTCAAATGCTATTTGCGAACTCGTTTCTAATGAAAAGGGCTAATTTTTCTTTGTATTTAAAGATGGTATATCAGACTTCTAATAACAGCCCTTGGTTCGTTTTAACATTAGGTAAATGTGTCGCAATAACTCGAGAAAAATGCCTCATTGGCTATTTTTAAAACAAGTGAAAAAATGGCAGTTCCTTTCGTGTAACTTGAGGACAATCTAACTTCATTGTTACTTGACAAAAACTAGTCATTCCAGGGGAAAAACAAATTATTACATGTCCTATGTACAAAATAAACAGAGGTTGATTATATACTCTACTTCTAGGGGTCGAATGGTGCACTCAAAGTTACTTGGGTTGCGTTCTTTTTATAGGTTTAGCATATGTGTTACCTTTTTACCCAACTAATGAGCCCTAGCTACACTTGTGTGTTTTTATAAGACTACCACTCTCACATAACCATGGCCCAAGTTATTAGTCTCTTAACAAATCTTATAGAATGTTACTGTTTTAATCGTTGTACATCAGACGGTAAACAAAATTGGGTTTTGTTTTTAACCATTTTCAAGCACACACTAATAACACAAGAATTGCATATAATAGATAATTAAAAGGGAGTGATTGCTCACAGAAACTTAGGGATGAATCGCGTAAGAACTTGTCTCAACGAAGATGATGAATACACAAATCTCTTTACCCCTAACGTACACAAAAACTAAACACCCAAACCAATAACTAAACTGCGACAGATTGCACCCCTTGTGATCATAAACACGAGCGTTTGCTTACTGCCTTGATGTTGTCGACCAACAGGAAAAAGAAAAACAAAAAGATCATATTTAGGGTTTCTTAGAATTTAGGGTTTATTGTGAATGTAATGGTGTGATGTGTGCGTGTATGTTGTATGTGATTCAAAAACCAAAGATAGAAGAACAAGGAGAACCAAAGTAAAAGAGGTATGACTATAATCTGGTTGTGTTGTGTTTCTCTGTGTTTTCTACTTCTGTGTTTGTAAAGAAGTAGGTAAAGTCCATTTAAACTTAAATAACAATGCATGTATAGTGTCTCCTCCATAAGGTCACGTTTTTATGTTAACCCAATTAAAGTAAGGGATTTTTAGGTTTTATCATGGTCAATGTATGGTATTTAAAAGGTGCTTACTTTTGGTGTAGCGTGGGAAGGAGGAACAAGAAAAGTACAACCAAAATATCATGTGGGATTTGAGGGATTTATAAAAGGGATAATAGGATTTATCCAATGGGTATTTGAGTTAAGGTAATATAGGATCTTGTATAATCTTATCCTTAGTTGAAACTTTCTGATTTGTGGAGTTGGAAAGGTGTACATGAAATTTTGTCTAGTTTTAGGAGGGTATATTAGTTTCTTGTATTATATTTATTGCTTAAGAAATTTTATTGTATGTATCATTTGAAAAACAAGAAAAGAAATATAAGATTTGTTTTGGTTCACTCATTAAGGATAAACACTTATTTGTGGTGAAAGGATATAGCATATACTCGTTTTTTGTTAGCTAAGTCGTAGATAAATTTGTAACTAGAGTCTTTAGTTTAGACGTAGTACTAATCACGTTATTAAAAAGTCTTGGTTTAATTTTGGAATGTATAAATATGTATAAGTATAGAACCGGGTATGGAGGTTTATATGTAGTAGTCTTGATACAAATTTGATATTAAGGGTAATAGCGGGTATTGGTTGAAGTGCAGACGTGTTTATGGCTGCCATGCGTGCATAAATGTGTTTTATTGCGAGACGTAGGCGTTTTACGTGACGAATAAAAAGAACAAAGATGAAAAGTCACTAATTATCGTCGTAACAATTATATAATACTTACTTGACATAAACTTTTATTTGTTGGACACCCGTTTACGTTGAATGTCGGTTTTTAGTTTACGCGATTTAACTTAATGATGAAAATAAAAAGTAAGCGTAAAAGTCACTAAACAAATAATTGAATATATGGAGTTGTAAAATGACCTAAATAACGGATTGTTACAGTCTTCCCCCGTTAAAGGAGCCTTGCCCGCATGGCTCAAGATGCGGCACTTGTTGAGGGTGTGGTTTTCGTGAAGAGATGCGGATACTTGTTTCGAAACTGATCTTCACGTTCCCATGTGAACTCAGGACCCCTCCAAGAGTTCCATCGAACCTTGATTATTGGGATACGGCTTTGTTTCAACCGTTTGACCTCACGATCCATGACCTCTACTGGTTCCTCAATAAAATGAAGCTTGTTGTCAATATGTATTTCATCCAACAAAATTGCCAATGGCTCGTCGGATAAACACTTCTTTAAGTTGGATACGTGAAACGTACTATGAACCCTGCTTAATTGTTGTGGAAGTTCGAGTCTATAAGCAATGGTTCCCACCTTTTCTAACACCTTGAAAGGGCCAATATACCATGGGTTCAACTTCCCCCGTTTGCTAAAGCGGATAACCCCTTTCCAAGGAAAAACTTTTAACATAACTCTTTTACCAACTTGAAATTCTAAAGGCTTACGCCTCACATCGGCGTAACTCTTTTGGCGATATTGAGCGTCTTGAATTCTTTTCTTGATCTGAACAATCTTATCGGTTGTCTCATGAATAAGTTATGGACCGGTTAGCTGAGCGTCTCCAACCTTGGCCTAACAAACAGGTGATCGACACTTCCGACCATAAAGTGCCTCAAATGGGGTAGCCTTAATACTAGCATGATAATTGTTATTATATGAGAATTCGATCAGCGATAAGTGCCTTTCCCAACCATTCCCAAAGTTTATCATGTAGACGCATAACATATCTTCTAGTGTCGGAATGTTCTTTCACTTTGTCCATCGATTTGCGGATGGTAATCAGTACTCATATCTAAACGAGTACCCAAAGCCTTTTGATATGTTCTCCAGAAGTTTGACGTAAACCAACCATCACGGTCACAAATGATTGAGACTGGTATTCCATGTCTCGAGACTACTTCTTTCAAGTATAGCCTTGCCAATTTTATTATAGAGTCCTTTTCCCTCATCGGTAAAAAGTATGCAGACTTGGTAAGACAGTCTACACTTACCCAAATGGTATCATAACAATTTGACGTCTTTGGGAGCGTAGTGACAAAATCCATAGTGATATTGTCCCACTTCCATTGAGGAATCTCAGGTTTCACCAACAAACCAGATGGTTTTTGGTGTTTAGCTTTAACCTTCAAACACGTCAAACACTTGCTAACATAAGTGGCAATGTTAGCTTTCATGTTTGGGCACCAATATAACTTCTTCATGTCCTGATACATTTTGTCAGAACCTAGATAGACATAATATTTTAACTTGTGGGACTCATGCATAATCAAAGTCCTTAGGTCACCATAGCACGGAAACCAACTCCTGTTATTCAAACATAGAGTTCCATCGGCACACGGTTCCAACTTTTCCTTTGAGAGATCCTTCCTGATCATACCTCCTAAATCCTCAGCTTCAATGTTTTCTGGTTTCATTGCTTCTATCCGAGCTTCTAAAATTTGCATGGGGAGATCCAAACCAATAGTCATAACTAAGGCTCGAACCCATAATGGGTTAATCTATTCTTTACGGCTTAAAGCATCAGCCACTACGTTTGCCTTCCCCGGGTGATAACGAATTTCAGAACCGTAATCACTAAGCAACTCTAACCAACGACGTTGCCTCATGTTCAACTCTTTTTGATCAAGAATGTGTTGTAAACTTTTGTGGTCGGTGAACACGGTACACTTTGTCCCGTACAGATAGTATCTCCAAATATTTAGAGCAAACACTACTACACCAAGTTCCAAATCATGAGTAGTATAATTATTCTTATGAATCTTCAATTGTCGTAATGCATAAGCAATCACTTTCTCATTTTTCATCAAAACAACACTCAATCCTTTATACGAAGCATCGCAGTAAATGATAAAGTTCTCAACTCCTTGAGGTAAATCTAAGATAGGCGCGCTACACAACTTATCCTTCAATGTCTGAAAAGCTGCTTCTTGTTTGTCACCACATTCAAAGGTGACCTTCTTCTGAGTAAGCTTGGTCATCGGCTTAGCAATCTTTGAAAATCCTTCAATGAATCGTCGATAATAACCGACAAGACCTAAAAATTGACGAATCTTCGTAGGAGTCTTAGGAGATGCCCAATATTTTATGGATTCGATCTTGGTAGGATCCACGTGAATGCCTTGACTATCAATCACGTGGTTGAGAAATTATACCTTGGAATCTAAAATTCATATTTAGAGAATTTAGCATACAACTCTTCTTTCTTTAGCAACTCTAAGACTAACTTGAGATTCTCTTCATGTTCTTCTTTTTTCTTCGAGTAGATGAGGATAGTCAATAAACACAATCACAAATTTATCCAAATATGGCTTGTACACACGATTTATGAGATCCATAAATACCGCTTGTGCGCGTCAAACCAAATGGCATAACTTGAAATTCATAATGACCATAGCGAGTTCTGAAAGCGGTCTTTAGGATGTCTTCTTCACTAACTCGCAATTGATGATAACCCGACCTCAGGTCGATCTTCGAGTAGACACTCGACCCTTGAAGTTGATCGAATAAATCATCAATCCTTGGGAGTAGATAACGATTCTTCACTATCAGCTTGTTCAATTCCTGATAGTCGATGCACATTCGAAATGATCCATCCTTCTTCTTGACAAACAAGACCAGAGCTCCCCAAGGTGAGGAACTGGGTCTTTCTTGTAGTGCCCATGAGCCCCACATTCATATCAAGTAACACCCCGCTGAGTGTTAGTGTTAATAGCAGCACCCCTATAATCACAAGCCAGGTGGCCAACCTTTTTGCATTTGTTGCACCTTGGTGCACATTGTACTGCGTGATGTTAGTTTGTAAGATATTGGATATCATAACACAATCAATGATTTAGGGGTTGACCTACTTTATAGAGAGAGAAAGTGAGTTCTAGTGAGAGAAACTACACCTTATGTGTGTGTTTTATAAATTGAACAACCAACCCCTTCTCATGGCCGGAAAGGGGTATATATACATGAGTTTTGTGCCTCTAAGTGGGCTATGGAGTGGGCTAACATGTGGGTAAAGACCCGGCCCAACACCATAAGTCATACGGTAATTAAATGATTTATATTAAGGCTACGAGCTAACCTATGCTAGACATTACACAGGGTAACCGAATCTTTTACATGGATTTCATAATCCTAACAATCTCCCCTTAAGGGAGGTCACCCCAGAAAATACAAGTCGAATCCTAGCTATCTTTGAATTGATCATTGACTCTGGGTCGTAGTCTTTTGATTCTTCAAGATTAGTCTATGTACTACAAGTAGTGATCTTTGAGCTTTGTTCCTTAGACTTGTGTAATCTTTAAGCTTTCTTTGAGATCATCATCTACAGTAAATCTCTTAATCCTCCTTGTTGTGGAGTATTGCCTTCCTATGATGTTGTGACCTTCAGGCTGACATGCTCATATTTGTTGCAATCTTGAAAGCTTGACTTTATATTCGTACTTCTTCATCAATACATAACTTCATCTCTTTGACATACTAAGGAAGAGGTTGATATCAGAGTTTGCGAAAGATTTAGGTCAATCTTTCTTGATGTTATAACGACATTGAGTCTTGAGTATGAGCATGTGGCTATGAACTTGACTTTGCTGGACAGAGGTTTCTGCATCTCCATCTTTATGTAATCCTGAAATAAAATAGTTAGCAATAAAGCTTGGTGACGAATATGGATTTGTCATTCGTCAAAGTTTGGTTGCATTAACCTCCGGTTCCGTGAGGACTGTTTTACAGTATAAATATAGTACATGTGATCAGGTAGATTCATTAAAAGAACCTCCTTGACAGGGTTTCCAGCTCAAAGTGTTAGATCCTTTAACGCAGGTGCATTAGATTTACTTTACTTGCTAGTATCTCTTTACTGGACACCTCAAAGCAGGCTACCTCACTAATAGTATTGCTACTAATAGAATGGTAAGAGTGAATCAGTGGGTTACTATCTCACCGATTGAAGAGAAAATTGATTTGAAAAATCAATCGACGTGTTACTAGTAAAAGTGTTTTATGTAACACATTGAGAGTTTTAAGCTTTTATCAAAATTCATCCTTCGTCAGTTCATAATCTGGACCGAATCGATGCCCAGTGTCACAAGTTTAATCCATTAAGGATCTTACATGTCACCTACCAAGAGCTTGTTAGATGTTGGCTCTAGAAGGATTTCCATCTTCATTGTGAGTACTTTCGTATCACTTGGATGTTTTGGCAATACCACGAGGATAATGCATAGGACTCTTAAGATCTTACTTGTTATTATAGTGTGTGATAAGCAAGCATAATTTATATTTGTGTCCTAGCGAGATTTATGGATGATCTTATGGCTCTAGACTCTATAGTGCACTTTTGGTTTTAGTAGTCGGAGGCTAGAGCAGACTGCCACCTTTTTAATATCATCTAACTCGAAGTGAAAGAGACAATAAAAATGTATTGATCTCCGTGAGAAATGAAACAAGAATCCTCTGAGGGATCATGAGTGGCTAGGGAGAGTTGTGCAGTGTATCACTGGGTCCATGATACTTGTCTTCAATGTCAGCAATCAACCATGTGATTCTGACAGCATATGTAGTGACCCGGTTTCTGCCTAATGTTTAAGGAAGGCTTCTTTCTTTTCACCCTTTATCTTAACATTTCGTTTTCATTCTTTAACCTCTTCAGTGCTTACCAAGACTTCATTACTAGAACCTTGTTGGGTATGTTCCAGTACTAGCTCCATCTCAGTCCGCACTATTCCCTTATTCTCACATTACTCCTTTTGTAATCATACCTAAGGACTTCTACACTAACTAGTGGATTGTCCCTGGGTAGATCCCTCCGGCTCTGGCGGGATCGTGGGATCGAGTACCTAACCTTACCATCCTTATAACTCCGATAAAGTAATTACAGGGTCGGTCTTTGGTATTTCCACAATTGCCATCATACACCATTCGCTCCCCCTCAATATGTGCATCGATATTCGAAAAGGTTTAGCACATATGGGAGAGCCTACACTTGAGTCCAAAAGATCACATTTTTTATCAGATTTTCATAGTTAAATCACATTTTCTCCCCCGATCAAAAATTTCAAACCCGTTGAGATTTTAGGTCTCAATTGATTTAAGTTAGGAAAATTTGGGAGAAACTGTGTCTGATTTATACAAGCCTATGATGGAACATATTATAACTGAGTATACGGATACAAAATACATTGTAATCACTACTTTATTATGTACATATGACAACAACATATATAAAAATAATACCCCACACGAGATGGACCTTGATTGCCGAGATGATGTGATCATTCGGTTCTCTTTAGCAGTTTGTAGTCTCCCTCTCTTATCCTACCACCAATAAAGCTTTCCAGGTTCTGGAAGATTCTCCTTGTCTTAAGCCGTTTCTGTATGGCAAACCTGAACTCCTTGCTTTTGTCGACATCTTTCCTTGTCTAAAACCGTGTATTCAAACCCGGATTCATCCTGTTGACCTTGATTCCTTGACCCAGTAGTCCAATGCCTCATCAATCTGTTGTAGAGTGCCATCACTGAACTTGTGGATCTCATTAAACCGCATGATCATTTGAACCTCATATTTATCCCTAAATGTGACGGCCCTTGGAGAGTCAATTACTGTGAAGTCGTGCTTGAACTCAAAGACAGTGGCATCCCATCGAGGTTTGGTGAGGTTTAGCTACGTTTGGTATCTTTCAATTCCCAACTGGAAGTCTTCTACGTGTTGTCTTATAACCAAGTTTCTGGTCCATAAGTTGACAGCAGTAGTGAGAATCTTCTTATCATCGGGTGGTAGATGGTCCAAGTGACCATGAATATTCAATAAGTACAGATCTTCAAAGTTACTAAGGTACAGATATTTGAAGTCCCTTTCCGCAATACTATATTCTTTAAGATCAGCTCTACGAAGAACGATCGTCTTCATGTAATCGTACCCATATGAGGAGAAGACTTCAATTCTGACAACACTTAAGATGCGCATATGAGTCCGTACAGCTCTACGATCACCATCAGATGTGTGTCTATCAATAGAATCGTTGTCTTTGGAACCACCAGTGAAAAATACCATACATAGCAGCGATGTCATACTTGCATTCCTCTTCAATCCACATCTGAACGGGTACCATCTGCTCTAAGCCGACATCAGGATAATAGGACGCCTTCATCTTCGAGATGGACAATGCAGGTCTGCCACTCTTGTGACCATATCATAGATACTCCAAGTATTTATTGAAGAAGAAGTCAGATTGAATCGTGACTTGACCTGGTGGACCACCCAATGGTAGAGGTATGCTGACATTATACCTGATGATTGACTCGTCCACTTGATCGGTTAGTAGTTTATGGCATTCTTCCATTTGGTACTGAAGATGAATCACATTAGGATGGAAGACTTTGACAATTTCATATGCCGGGCCTTCCAGGTCTAGTTTTTTAAGTTCAGTGATCCCTTACTTTTTGTAGAACCAGTCCATAAAGATTGCCGTGTCACCAGTCTGCACGGGTAACGAGTTCTCTGGAGGAGGTGCATAGGTGGACGCAAGAGCAGATGCCCAGTTGTTCACTGGTATAGGCAGGTCAAATGATGGGATGGACCAGGCAGGTTATGGTGTAGCAGGTCTGTCTTCAGTGAGTGGCTTCCACCAATTCTGCCTTAAGTTCAAAGTGGGAATGTGATCACGGCCGATGTCTTCATCACCAGACGACTATACCTGTTCGTCGGGATTCATATCATCATCCATATGTAGCTCTTCAGGAATTGATGAGACAGACAGCTTGAGTCTTGTGTTAGTAGTCGTCCAAGCTGTATATTCAGCTGAAGCAGATGTCTTTGAAGAGCTTGGAGCAGCGGTGCTTGTAGAGTGATCACTCTGATTGGTGGATGGAGGTGGAGGAAGAGGAGGAAATTAAGACGATCCAGAAGCTCCAGAATCTCCAGAAGCTCCTGGAATTCTAGATGAACCTGCTAGTGGTGGAGGAGGAGGTGGCTGATGAGGTAGAGACTCAGGTGGTGTTTTCGGTGAGGCATGTATCTTTTTCTTCTTTCTTCATGCTTCAGCAAAATCAGTTAGGAGCTGATCAGTGTGATCACGGGCCATTGACTTCTCTAGAGCTTCGTACAGCATTTTGTGATCTTCATGAGCTTGGTAGGAATTGGATTCCCACATGCGTTGGTGAAGAATCTCTTTCATGTCGGCTTCTGGCAAGTCTCTGAAGCGATCCCTAAGAGGAGCTTGAATAGCCTAGTCAACAACATCAGTGACGATTTCATCCACTACTTTAATTAACTTATGGGGAATATTAAGATTCTCCAAATTGTACAGCCTGTTCCCTTGTTTGTCTAATCTTTCCTCTATGGCTTGGTTTGCCTCCACCATATCCGCCATATGTTGTTCAAGTTCACCAATGCGCTTGATTAAGATCGAATCTGAGGAGCCTTGTTGTGGTTGAGGTGGTATTGGTGGAAGAGTTGTTGTTGTCGTTGTTGTTAGTGATGTTACGGTTGCTGTTAATGTTGGTAGTGGTGCTTGAACCGTTGTGGAGACAGATTGAGAGACTGCGAGATTAATAACTGGGGTGGTCATTAGTTGGACAGAAGAGGTGTCCTGATGAATAGGAACAGTGACCATTGACTGAACCTCTAATTCAGTATTGGTTTTCTCAGGTTTGTTTTCCTGTGACTTTTCCACAAGGAACTGATCGGCGAAGCTGAGTTCCCTGTCAAGATGTTGTAGAGAAGACAGGGTTCCAGCTGAGCTCGTAGGTTCCTCAAGTCTTACTTCACCTTCAGTTAGGAGTTTAAGGTTCTCCTGAACATTTAGATAAGCTGTTGTAGTGAATTCTTCATCCATTTGCTTAGGGTTTGGTTGAATTAAAGTGTTAGAGGCCTCAAGATTCATGTGTTCAAGGTCTAGTCCAGCAAGAACAACATGACTTGATGGAGGTTGAGACGCTGCAGCATCATCAGGGTTTGATCTACCCTAGCCTTCATCTTGCTCACCAGGGTTTAGTCCAGCATGGCCTTCATCATGAACTCCAGCATCAATCCCCATCACTTCCTCATCAGATTCTGATTCACTGTCTGTCAGCCCAAGCTCAGCATATAATGAAGGAGATTCATCATGACTAGAGGATTCAGTTGGTGTGGAGGTGCGCCTTTGGAAGATAAACTGGTCTGCAGGGCTTTTTTTCTTTGGTGTCTGAAGGGTGAGTAGATCAAGGGCAACTTGTTCATCGCTGACTTTCTTTTTACCCTTTCCTTGAACCTCTGGAAGCGGTTGAAATTTTCTAGATTTAGGTTCCCTGATCACCACCGGTGGAAGTGGACCCTAACGAGCCGAGTGAAATTCATTTAAGCTTTCTTCCACTGCCTTTTCAGATCAGCCTCTTCATCACCAATCCTGGGTTCATTCTCTAGAACACCTTCGTCAACAAATTCATCTACCAACTGAAGAGAGCTCTTTTTCGTTCGCTTCTTTACCACCTTACCAGCTTTGGATCGTTTGGCTGGAGATGGCGCCTCAGATGTCTCCGTAACCAGCTTTTGTTTCTTTTCCTAAGGCTTGGCAGGTGCAGGTTTAGGTTTCTTGGTTGATGCTTTAGGTGTTAAGGGCTTAGATTGCTTGGATGCTTTAGGTTTGGTAGCCTTAGCAGGTTTAGGAGCAGGAGAGTCAGGATCACTAACTTCTTCACCAGCAAGATATCTTTGATGCTTAGCTACTTTCTCCAGATAAGCATTGTAGTATTGTTCACCTCGAATGTCATCAGTGATGAGATCATTCGGAATAGGCATCCAAAGACTTCTCATTTGGTTCCCTTAGCACTAAACTTGAGATATCCAAGAACATGCTCTTCATTAGGCAAATGAAGTGGAGAACCTGGTCTCGAGTGGAATTTGTGCTTGCTTTGTAAGTAATAAACGATCAGCTTGGTGAACCTAACACTCGGGATCACAATAAAGGTGGCTTTCTTCTTTCCCTGAGTATGTTGTGCTAGATTATTTTTGTCTTCAATGAAAGTATGGATGGATTGGGTGAATTCTTCCCACATCCTCTCTGCATGATCTATATGGGCTCGATTGATGATGCCCCAAAGAATCTGCAACACTGGAGCCTTTGGTCTTTTAAACCCAGAAGTCCTTCCCGTAAGACACATGTTGATGAATGTTGTGAGTGCTCTCCACGGTTGAAACATGTCATTAGTCACGACATCTGATAAGGTTCTGACAACTCTCGAATAACCCAGATCGTTGACAAACTTGATAAGAGCATCAGGAATTGGTAGGGAAGAAAATTCATTGTTGGTGTCGACTGGTGTGATTTGAAGTGCGTCACTGAGTGTGTCTTTGGTGAGATCGAACCATTGCTCATCAAGTTGACAGCTGTATATTGAACAGTATCCCAAAACTGATAAATATAGATTGATGGAATTGTCGAGGAAGCAGTGAAAGCTCTAAAGAAGTTGGTGTGCTTCAGAATATCCACCGCAATCTTGTAGATTGGATTACTTTGCGACCTTTCAACATCCAAATAGCAGTTTCTTTTTCCTATAGGCACCTATCTGATGCGAGGTAGGATTTGATCATCAGTACGAGTGGGTGGTGCCATAGCAGGTGCTTGTTTAGCAGGAGCATTAACATTAACATCGGCCATTGTATCAGGAATTTGATGATGTGTATGCACGAAAATCTAAGCAAGAGAACACACAAATGGCCAAGAATAAAACAAATCGCAAGATGAGTTGCGTTTTTAGGTTGAGAGAGATAAAGGGATAAGGTTTGACTGGATTTTAAGAGTTTTGACAAAGTTAAAACGTAAAAGACCTTTTATACTAGGTTAAACTTTCAAAAATTGGCAGTTTTGGCCCTTTACTTTCTTATTACCTTTCCACTTAAGATATTAGTATTACTAAGGGATTAAATGAGATGCAAAAATGGCACAAATGGTCATTTATATTTTATGAGTCTAGGAAATAAATAGCAAATAGCACATATGACCCTATACTTACATATAAATGACAACTTTAGCCTTTTGAGTTAACACAAGTTTAACTCCCCCTCAATAATGTAACCCCGTAAGATACAAATCTTTACTCAATTAAGTATATGATGAATCAAAAGTGCCCGTTAGATATCATAAATTTGAAACCATTCTCCCCCTCAATCAATGACCCGTTTTCTAGTTAAAGAGCAGTAGTCGTTGATTGAGAGCCAAATTTTGAGAAAATCAAGTCCGATTAATTTTCAAACAACATCTTTCCACCAAGTGAGACATAAATAATTTTCTAAAGAATCATAGACAGAAAATTATTTGGATAAAAAGAAGACTTCTCTTCTGGATCAAGAAATAATGCACTGAAGCGTACATTAGATTGAGGTTGCATGGATATAAAATAACCCATGCCCGGGAGAACTAAATCACCCGTTGTTAGGAACAGTCGTCTTTTTAGCGACATGCTTTCCTCAATTTGAAAAGCGGGTTGCAGTCTGAAATAACTACAAGCCATTTAGACATGTTTTGAAAAGTTTGAACTTCCATTCGGGCTTTATTTAAAGACCCGGGTCATTATTGAATGACATTTCTAGGACCGTAAATGTTATCGATAAACAGAAGACATGTCTTGAAAACCTATTTTTGGTATTTTCTATTTTCTGATTTTTTATGGTTTTTGTAGGTTTTATATTTTTGTATTTTCTTTTTAAGATTTGATATATATATACATATTTACATAGGATATAGGAGGACCATGCTTTACTCCTCTTCTCTTTCTTGAAGATGTTTAAGAGTTTCCAGAGACATACTCTTCATACCAAGACGCGGGAGTAGGAATTCGAACCGCTCTCTTGGTAATGCTTTGGTGAATATATCCGCGAGCTGATAATCCGTTGTCACGAAGTTGTCACGAAGTACAATTCAACCACGCCTTTCTCAACTTGATCTCGAGTAAAATGGCGTCGAATGTCAATTTGCTTGGACCGGGAGTGCTGGACATTATTGTAGCAAAGCGCAATGGCGATGCGATTGTCACAATACAATGGAATCTTATTGAAGACAAAGCTATGGTCTGTAAGCTGTGATCTCATCCAAAGTATCTGAGCACAACATCCAGACATGACAATGTATTTAGCCTCTATTGTTGAGATCGCAGTACTTTTCTGTTTCTTTGAGGACCAGCTGACTAGTTTATCTATAAGGAACTGAGCACTTCCTGACGTACTTCTTCGTGTGTCTTAACAACCTGCATAGTCTGCATCTGCATAGGCCGTTAGTGCCATAGCAGTGTCTTTCAGATACTAAAGTCCCCAATTAACGGTTCCTCTGAGATACCGAAAGACCCGCTTAAGTGCTTCAATGTGCTTTTTGGTAGGCGAAGCCTGATACCTAGCACACATGCATACAGCGAATATAAGGTCATGTTAGGATCACATAAATGGTCCTAAACAAAGAAGCTTCGGTCACTCAAAGATACAAGACAAAAGTCTAGCTCGAAAGTCAATGTTAATTAATGTTTATTATGTATACGGGCCAAGATGTAAAAAGCCCAAAAAGAAAGCCCTCAAAGGCAAATCCTTATTAGTATAAATACACCTAGTTTAGTCAAAAATTAGGTTAGCTACTTCATTATCATTTTTCATCTTAAGGGTTTGTAGCCACTCTTATTTTTTTTCAATCAAAAGTTCTTAATTGTTTAATCTTTTATTGCCATTGATCTTGTAATTCATCCATGAAATGATCTAGGGATCCTACAATTGGTATCAAGAGCCTACAAGATTGATGTATTGATTTGGTTTGTATTTTTTTTCTATTGATTTCGAAAAAAAAGGGGTTTATGATTATTTGTTTGTTTTGATTCTTGATTCAAAGATGGTTTATGTTTAATCTAATATCAATCAAACCATCTTGTTAGCAATCAACGATCTAGTATTTTTTCCTTTGTTCTTGTTGTTTTGGTTCGAAAAGTGTTAAAAAAAAAAGACGTAGCGATCGAACGAGTTCTAGCTGTTTCGATCGAACGAGTGGCATTCAAGATTGATCGAACGAGTGGAATTCAAGGTAGGACCGAACGAGGGGAAAACAAAAGGATCGAACAAGCTTCATCGAACTAGAAGGATCGAACTAACGGTTCGAACGAGTCGATCGAACAAGTCGATCGAACGAAGCATTCGAACAAGATTGATCGAACGAGTCGATCGAACAAGTCGATCGAACGAAGCATTCGAACAAGCGATCGAACGAGTCGATCGAACAAGTCGATCGAACGAAGCATTCGAACAAGGGATCGAACAAGTGGATCGAACAAGCGATCGAACGAGACGATCGAACGAGACGATCGAACGAGACGATCGAACTAGACGACCGAACTAGACGACCGAACAGTGGATACAGGTCGAGAAGGGTTCCCAATAATATAGACCAATCAATGTAGGAGTCGGTCCTTTTTTCAGAGATGTTCATTGAGGTAGAGCTAGAATGGTTGGATTCAGCTATCGTAATTTCCCCGGATGATGATGCTTTAGAGCTTGGGTCTGGAGCAAAAGTGTTAACAAAGGGTTCGTTATCAGCTGGAGCAAAAGGATTTACTTCAAAAGAATGCTCAACTGCAACACCATGATGTACAGAAGAAGATTGATGATTCGAAAAGATAGATGAGTAAAGACTGTCGAGGTGCATCTTGATCAACCGGAGATGGATACCGATGGAAATCGATTGTATTGGACTGGAACTAATAAGTTGCAGGAGAAGAGGTACAGGTTGATCAAAACAATGTGGTGGTGGGGCTCAAAATAGTCATCAAAACATCAGCTGAAAAAAATCTCCCAATCTTTGTTGGAATTAGTACATAAGTGCTAGCAGGAAGGAGAGATTACTACGAGCCCTGAACTGATATGGTCCATGCGACAAAAGGTTAGGGTGCGGGACCTTGGACCTGGGATGCAAAGGAACGGTTTTGCCCATTCAGCTCATCGAAAGTAACAAACATGAAAGGTTTCCATGATTTGACATGTTATGTTTGTTGTAGATTCGTAACCCTTCCTGTTTCTGGTGTGTAACCAACAAGAACACAATGTTATGCTTAAGCCTTCAATTTGCCAAGATCTTCACTATCGGTTAGTTTGTAGCATAATATGAGTGCACCAAAGAACAAAAGAAAAGAAAGATACGGTTATTCTGTCATGCACAAGTTCATACGAGGTTTTGTTATGAAGAGTATGCATTAGGGATCAATTTTGGGTGTAACCGACAGTAGCAATAGCTTCTGCCCAAAGAAATATTAGAGCCTTGGAGAAGATCAGCATAGTTCGAGCAGCTTCCACAAGAGTGCAGTTCCGTCGTTCGACAACGTTGTTCTGCTGAGGAGTTCTCAGAATAGTTTTCTTATGAGTAATGCCGACACCTTTATAGTAAGCAGTTAAGTCTTTATTGACAAATTCTGTGCCATTATCAGTACGAACATTCCTGACCGTCTTGTTGAGACTGACTTGTAGTTGTTTTAGTAGTTTGACAACAAACTTTAGAGTCTCGTCCTTTGATCTCAAAAACTTCACCCATGTAAACTTTGAATAGTCGTCAACTATTATAAGAATATATTTCTTCCCATTAATACTTTGCACTCTCATCGGTCCACATAAAACCATGTGAAGGGTGTGTAGAACTTCCATAATGGTGTTAACCATTTTGGTTTTGTGGGTTGCTTTCCTGCTCTTTCCAAGTTGACATGCGAAACATAGATGATCCTTTTTAAACTTTAACCTAGGTAAGCCTCGAACAAGATCTTTACGAGCAAGATCATTTAAGGTACCAAAGTTTAAGTGATTTAAACTGTGATGCCACAACCAGGATTTGTTCTTTGAGGCTTTAGAACAGTAATCAAATGTAGAGGAACCTTTTATCATTCTTCACAGATATTATGTATAAGAGTTCGAGCCACGACTCGGCCTTTAAATAAATCGACACGACCATCTAAATCTCTCTGATGGAACATGTGGTTTTCTAAAGGCCACTTAAGATCGAGTCGCAAAAATTACTCAACCAGAGAAAAGACGGAGTCAGCAAGGTTACCTTCTTATTTTCCTAGTTAAAGGTGTAGTAGCAATAAATTTATCTCGTTTGTTACGCGCTTTAGGACATGAGGCACTCACATTTTCTAATAATTCCTGAGACCGTTTAGTTTAAACGCAGGCATAGTCCAGACTATGATCAGAAAGGCGTTTACTTCTAGCCTCTTCGACTATCTTACGGAGAGTATCTAATATCCCTAGAGGCAGGTTGAGATAATGGTTGAATATAACATCCCTATTGTTTCTCTGACTTGGAGGAATGATTCAACCTCAATTGCATTTGTGATTCAACAGTTGCTAGTGAAGCATGGCAATCTCCCCTTAGTTAGTCTTTAGATTTTCAATTTAGTTTGTAAAAGAAGTTGTCCTTTCGATGTTTAACAAGCTTATTTTAATGAATTAAATAACCTCTTGAAAGTGTTTGTTTAACCTTTTCTGTAACACCCCCAATCTGGGTCACAGAGGAATGTTGAATAAACTGAGGCGTTACTTCATATAGATCAATAGCACAAGAGAAGAGAACGACCACTAAACGTGTCATTTAAAAAGATACATTGGATTTAACAAAATACTTGTTCATTACATAAGCTCATGGCTTTAAATTGTTTGACGACAAAAGTAAAGATTTCGGTTTATAACAAATATCCCAAAATGTAATACATCCCAAATCTTTAGTACTGACTCTTCCAAAGAGTAATCCCCCAATGTATCTTGGCACCTCGTGCCTTATTGACCTGAGAAAAACATGCTTAAAACGTCAACATAAAGTTGGTGAATTCATAGGTTTATGTAAATCAATTGTAGGACCGCAAGATTTCCAAGTGTATGATTAAGCAACAGATGCAAACATCATAAAAAGTAATTACGTTTTCCTAAGCTCATGACACTGAAGCTCGACGTGTATGAATGCAATAAATTGCCAATAAATGCCCGTGAATGATGTTCTAACCCGTAACATCCCAAATCCGACATGGTATACGTTTGTTGTCCGGCAACCCGGCACAGTGAGCGCTACTCACCCAAACGGGGATGTCAATCCCAAATAGATCTATTTATAACATTCGCGCTCACAATCTAGTAATTGACAGTTCATGATAATGGGCTCAGTGGGTTATCGCTACTTAGGCAAACACGAAATCATTGTATAAAATGTACACTTGCGTCCAATTTGTAAAACAAAGCATGTTCTCACCCCAAAGATGTAAACCATTTAAATAATTGTAAAACATGGGGCTATGAACTCACCTTAGTAAATAGTCCTCTGAAAATGATAAATATATCCAAGTATGGCGAATGAATCACACCGTCAAATACCTAAGTAAATACGGCCAGTCTTAGTCTACAAGTTTAGGCTAACGACTCAATGCATAAACTACAATAAATTGCTAGTTTATATATATTGTTATCACTTGTGTGGTGGTACACATGTTTAATGTATTTGTCGTGCTTGATGGCTCTTGGGAAGGTATACGATTACACACGTGCAAATATATGTATAAACGTTATTAATAAATATTCGTATTTATTAAGTCGTGGTTCAACTCGTATAATATCCGGTAATTATATAACTTGTCCGGTATGTTAAGTGGTTATTAAAATCACATTTGTTCATGAAATACCCTTAGGTTTTCTATATTACAAAAACAGTCCCTATGTTTATGAAAATATAACATTTACATTTTAAACCCCTAGGTTTCCATAATTACACCTTTAGTCCTTTAGCTTTACAACAATTTACACTTTAAGTTATTATATGTTTCAAACAGCCCTTTAAGTTTCAGAAATGTCAAGACAGCCCCTAGAACTTATAGAAAATAGTTTTGACAGTTTTAACCCCTAAGTTTACAAGTTTGCACTTTTAGTCCCTTAACTTGAAAAAGTCACATTTTAAGTCCAATTAAGTTCAAGCAAGTGGCATTTGGTTTTAATGGACTCCAATAAGCCATATAAGCTGGGTCAGCTTATAAATAAGCTCGGATGAGCTTAATTTGGCTTATCGGGCCTTGTTGGACTCGTAAAAGTCCATTAAGCTAATGAATGGTCCATTTAAGATTTTAAAGGTACAAAAGCACTTTTTAAGCTTATTTCAACTATATGGAACTGTTTGGCTTATTAATAAGCTCGGGTGAGCTCATTTGGGCTTATTGGGTTCGTTGGCCCAATAACCTTAACCCGAAAGGTTTGCAAAAAGTCCATTAAAGTATTCCTCATTTGATCCAACTCATTCTCTTATCTTATTAAGCTTATTTAGGTCTGATTAAGCTGTTTTTACCTTGTGGCTTATTTAATAAGCCATTAAGCTTCGATAATGGGCTTTTGGGCCCGATTATGAGCCCGAAAGTATTTTAAGTACTTGGGCTTGATCTATTAAGGTCCAATAACTTTTCTAGGTTTATTATAAGTCCTTTAAGTTGCTTAAGCTCACAAATAAGTTGTCTAAACTTATTTGTGGCTTATGGGCTTTGTTGGGTCACGACAATGGGCTACCAAGCCCATTACGGGTCCGTTTTGGTTTTTAAAAATACATAGGGCCTATATAAGCCCTAATAAGCACATTAGGCTTTTGAATAAGCACATAGAGCTTATTTCCAGTTCGTGGGCCCTACTGCATGGTCTGCTAGGCCTATCTTGGCCTAACAAGGCCCATTAGTGGTCCATTTACTCTTCTAGCAACATATATGGTTCGGTACTAGTTCTAGCAATATATTTAAGTTTGTTTAGCTTATATAAAGGTCGTGTAACACATGCAAATGTTTGTTAACTTCGTATACTCCTTCCCAAGTCAATATGTCACGTTTACTTGAAATGTTTACGTGTGGTTATTATGTATTTTGAGTATAAGGGTTTTTATCCACCTTATTTTCCTTACCCGAGGTTAACTGAAAGTGTCTAGTCCATATTCGATTATTTTGTACATTTTTATCACATCCTAGCACCACAAGTATTTTATATGAGCATGCACAAGTGCGTGAGCCATGTATGGTTGCATTTGTACATATATGGTCACGTTAACTTGTTAGTTACCAACTAATGTGATCGAAGACTAGTGAATAAGGAAAGAATGCATGATACGAGTACGTATAAGTTTGTACATGACTTACAAAGGGTCCTAGAGTTCTTGGTTCGAGGGTATGCGAGTAATATGGCCACCCAAATGCGTACACGATCGAGATAACCCAGTTCTAAGCTCCAAGCTTATCAAATAACCAACCTTAGCTCGTAAACCTTCTCGTGACTTGTTATAGAAGCCCTAGCGTGGTCTGTGAGTTCGAGTGAGATAAATGAAGGTGTTTGTTTGCGGTTTGTGACCCGAGACAAGAGAGAATAAGTATGGTTTACTTGATTGAGTGTGTGCGAGTTGTAAGAGTGTCAAATGGTAAATGTGTGTGAGTATTTATAGGCAAGAACACTAGTTACTTCTCCTAGTTCCTTAAACAAACCAAAGCGAGCCCTAGGATAGTGGTTTTGGGGTTTCTAGTTAATCACACATGGTTTTGTTAAAACAACCACTACAACATTCGATGCTTTCCCCAGCAACATTCCGACCCTTTCGCCAGCGACATGTAACTGGGGAAACCTATCCCTAGCGAAATGTCGCTGGGGAAAAGTTGATAGGGTAAGCTCGATGGCAAAACGTTCCCCAGCGAAAAGTGGGCCCCACGTATTTTTGGGTCAAGGAATTGGTGCCACGGTGGCAGTAGATTCCCCAGCGACATGTCGCTGGGGAAACTTCTGATTAAAACCAAATATTTAAAGTTAATAATAAAATCTTAAGCTAATTGTACATTTTCCCCAGCGACATGTCGCTGGGGAAATGTCTGCAATTTTTTTTATATACAGCCTGCACAGCAGCATTTCTAGATTTTTTCCGGAAAAAATCTACCAAAACCTGTATACACTCACCACAACTTGTACCAAAACACAAATACAAAGTAAACGCATCTCGCAATACAAAATACACCACAACTTGTACCAAAACCAAAATCTAATATAGGGAAATCGTCCAAAAGCCGAATATGTGCACATGATAGTTTAGGGAAACAAGCGTTTAAATGTAGCATACTAGGGAAACAAGTCAATAGTCCACAAGATAAACATAAAGAAATAATGTACCATACTAATGAACATATAACATGACTAACTCGTGTCATCGCCACCATCCTCACCCCCCGTATCATCACCATCCTCTCTATCACGCGCGCGACTCCCGCCACTCCCGCTGGCTCCACCTGAATCATATCGAGCAAAAGCATCCGCGAACCTGTTAGGGTTTTTTTTTATTATTGTTTATATAATGATATGGTTTCTCGGTTCATTCGGATCGAGTCATCCGGTTCAGTCGGTTTGGTTTTCTCGGTTCACCGTACGAGTTAGGGTTACACATTAAAGGTTCAACGTATGAGTTAGGGTTCAACATAATAGGTTCACCGTACGAGTTACGGTTCAACATTGTAGGTTCAATGTATGAGTTAGGGTTACACATTAGAGGTTCAATGTATGAGTTAGGGTTACACATTAAAGGTTCAATGTGTTAAGATTTGTCGTTTTTAATTAGATTGATCTTATATGCGTGTATATGTACAGAAAATGACGTCGGCAACCCAAGAGGAAACCATCAGAGATCGACACGTTCTATCGTCTCCACACCGTTAACGGTGTATTCCAAGATCCAGAGCTCTCCGAGATGATGGTAAGATAATTTCTTTCAAACCATACTTTTAATGAATCATCGATAATAATGTAGCAACCCGCCTAATATATTACTATAACTATCATGTGTTATTGTGTCACTACATAGGATAGGATAGGGAGGATCGAGCGACGGGTGAGCACAAACCACTAAAAATCAGCAGAAATCAACGGCGATGGTCCTAGGCGCAAGGAAAGCCTTCGCGGCCACATTCCTGGCGTGGGTCCGGAAATGCCAGTTAAAGCACGTCCGCTCTAGGCAGAGCTATAAACCGCAGCCCCGTTGACCATAAGCAGGATGTCGATTTCATGATGAGCTTGATGAGTAGCGACAACGGTTCTCGTAATGCTTTTGCCTCGAATATTCAGGTATGGAGCCAGCGGGAGTGGGCGGAGTCGCGCGCTGATAGAGAAAGGTGGATGGTGATGATACGTGGGGGCGAGGAGGTGGCGATACACGATTTCAGTCCCGTGTTATATGTTCATTAGTAATGGTAACATTATTTCTTTATGTTTATCTTGGGACTATTGACTTGTTTCCCTAGTATGCAACATCACGCTTGTTCCCTACAATATAATGTGTTACATATTCGGCCTTTTGGCCGATTTTCCTGCCCATATATTAGATATTGGTTTTTGGTACAAGTTGTTTGTGTATTTTGTATTGCAGATGCGTATACCATTGTAATATGTTTCTTGGTATTACAAGTTGTGGTGAGTGTATACAGGTTTTGGTAGATTTTTTCCGAAAAAAATCTGGAAATCCTGCTGTGCAGGCAGATTTTTCCGGAAAAAATCTGGAAATGCTGCTGTGCAGGCTGTATATAAAAAAAAATTGCAGACTTTTCTTTCCCCAGCGACAATGCCGCTGGGGAAAATCCACTAAAGGACAAAACTATCGAGGCGAAAAGCGTTGAAAAGTCAAACTCAAAGGGACCTTTCCCCAGCGACATGTCGCTGGGGAAACGTCTGCAATTAACTTAAGATTTTATTATTAACTATAAATATTTGGTTTTAATCAGGCTTTTCCCCAGCGACATGTCGCTGGGGAAGATACTGCCACCGTAGCACCAATTCCTTGACCAAAAAATACGTGGGGCCCACTTTTCGCTGGGGATTGTCGCTGGGGAACGTTTTGCCATCGAGCTTACCCCATCAACTTTTCCCCAGCGACATTTCGCTGGGGATATGTTTCCCCAGCGACATGTCGCTGGCGAAAAGGTTGGAATGTTGCTGGGGAAAGCATCGAATGTTGTAGTGTTCTTGCTCCCTCAGTGATTCCTCAATACGCAAATGACTTCCCAACTTCAACAAGAGTTAACTCATCCTTCTTATGTTTTAATGTATGCTTGAAATCTTTTCAAGGATGGGAAGTTTATCAATGACACACGAAACTTAAATAGCCTCATTTGTGTTCATTTAGTGTTGTGTAGATTGACCAAGTATACGAAGAAGTTCATTGTATTGTTTCATGACATGTCTATAATCGACCATTCTGTAATTGTTAAATTTTCTCATAAGGAACTTCTTGCTAGGTGCATCCCCAGCCATATGCTAGGTTTCTAAATAATCCCATAGTTCTTTAGCATATCCATGAAATTAATAAATATCAAAGAGAGTGTGAGACATACCATTGAGAATTAAACCTCTACACACGTAGTCATCATTATTCCATTTACTCCTTTTTCATGATCTGTTCCACAGTTGCATCATCCCCA
>BQNB010029151.1:40844-51275 GCA_026074375.1 Tanacetum coccineum
CTCAACCATCATCATCACAATCATCCTCACCAATGACATCTCCTAACAAACCCACATCCAAACCATCAAGGGTAGCCAAAATGAGTGTGAAACCCATTTGGAGGAAGAAACTAAACCCTTGTAACACATCCAATGATATCAATGTAAACTCACCTACACCAATGCCAAAACCACTCACTCCTCATCATAAACCATCTCAAGAAAACAATCACCCCAATCGATCATTACCAAATCCTTGCATTAAGGACACTTTCACATCACCATAAGTTGTCTCATAACCTCCATTTCCCATCTCACCCATCAATTCACATGTTACTCACACTCAAGCTCCACCTCAAAGTGACAACCAAACTCAACACACACCACCTCTATCTCCAAGTAGAGAAAGCCTACTTAATGACATTAATCAACTACAAGACCTATCAAACCTCTTAGCCATGCATCTATCACAACAACAAAACAACATTCCCTCATCACCTTACTCTCCAAACCTACCACACACCCTCAACATTACCCAAGTTGAAACCCATGTTTGGTATTTTCCTTGTTGCATCTTCACCTAAAAACAATTCCTTGATTTAGGTAAGGATATCAATTGGATTGAATTCCTCCTCACTCGACCACAACCACCACCTAGAGTCCAACGAGACTATCCTCCCACAACCGCCTCCGCTCTAAACTCTCCATCAACAACCAACTAATCTCATCATATGCCTACAAATAATCGTTCAACCCTTTTGAATCGCAAGCAAGTCCAAAATCCTTCTATGGCTATTTAGGATTTTTCTAGTGTCATGATGTATTAATATGCTTCTAAAGCATATTAGCTTTTCTTTTTATGTATGCTTGTGTGTTGTTTACACACATTGTCCTAAATGAATGAAGTATCTTTTGCTTTAATGTTTGCTTGCACTTGTCATATTTTTTCCTTCCTTCTTGATACATGTTAGAAATATTTTTATTGCTCTAACTCGTTTTTGTAGCCAAGAAACCATAGCTCGATTCCTTGGTTCCCTCGAACGAGGGGGAGCACACATCAAGGAGGAGCATTTATTCTGTTGATTTTTACAAGCAATTATCGACGATGCCTTTTTGATTCTACAAAAAGGGGGAGAGATGACATAAAACTCACTAAATGTTTGTTTAAAAATAATTTTACATTTAATGAGTTTAAATTTTTTAATCATAAAAAAGGGGGAGATTGTTGATAGAAATAATGCCTAAAAACATTATTAATATTTTTCACATCTTTACGTTTTGATGATCACAAAATATAAAAACGTTCAATGTAAAATTAAATGTAAACAAGTAATTAGTAGTAAATTGTTATTTCAAAAATTATATCACTTAAAGGTATGAATAAATAAATGCTTAATGCATTTTATGATCAAAGGAAATTTTTATTCAACCTCACACTTTTATGTAAACTTTTTATAAACATTACAAAACATTTTCTACAATTATAAGAAATGTTTTATTCAAAATAAACATTTTGAAATTCAAAATTTTGGACTAAAAACGGCTAGAAAATTCCACAAAAGGACAAACTGAGGAGCGCCCAGTCTAGGGCGGCCCCTTTAAATACACGGATGGCCCCCTTAAAATTAAAGGGACGGCCCACCTATTTAAAGGGACCGCCCATAGGTAGACGCTTCTCCAGTTTGTCCTATAAATACTGGACTTTTCCTTACTATTTTCTCACATTTTGCACTCATTCTTTTTGATCAAAAATATCCTACACATATCATTAAAATCCTTTGATCATTTAATCATAAAGCTTTGTTTCCAACTGATCCAAGCTCAAATCCTCAAGTGCAAGAGAAAAATACTTCCATCATCAAGTGAAGAAGTATTACACATTTGTGTGTTGTATCAATCTGTATTGCATCAAAAGCATAACTGTACATCATTTGTAAATCTTGTAAAGTTGTATGTAGTAGGTTAGATCTTGGTGATTGTTTAAGTATAGTTAGAACTTGGTTATCTTTCCTAGTAGTATTAGTTAGGTGTTAGTAAGAGTAATGTCTTGGTGAAAGTAGTGGTGTAAGAAACCAAAGGGTGAGAAGAAGTTGTGTAGTCGTGATCAAGTCGTGAAGTCAGTTGTGTAGTGAAGTTTTTGTGAATATTAGAGGAAGATTTGGTCGTCTACTAATATTAGAACTCACATCTAGCTTAGTGTCAGAAAATCAAGAAAAACGCAAGTTGCTGTAAGGTTTTCTCCGCCATAAGGAAGCAATGTTGACATAGTGAAATCAAACTCGAGTTAAGTCTCGATGAGTTGAGTAGGGCGAGAAGAGCTTCGTTTTACTGAACCACTATAAATTCTCTCGTTGTGGTTTGGTTGTTCTTACTCTTATCTCTTGTCTTACATTATTTTTTCATCATATTGATTGTTTAGATAAGTATATTGTTCATATTTTGCAAGTGTTGAATTCACATAAGGTCTAATGCTAGAAATTTTTATATACAACCTTTAAACTTTAAATTAAAAAAAGAGTAACTAAACAACCCTCCTTCTAGTTATTTTCACAAACCTCTTTCTGGAGGCGGTCCTATAGGCATAGGGCTGACACCTTGATGTACAGGCGGCCCCCATATATTTATGAGACCTCTCCAGCAGAGAGTCATGTAATAATTGATACAAAAAACTTAAAGTTTTTGAAAGGAAACGTATTTAAACCCCCTCTACGGCTTCTACAATATTTCCACTTAATTATTCTACCTGCAAATTCATGGACAAAATATAAACAAAATTATAAAAAGTTTGTTGTAAAACAAAATATTTTTTATCCAAATTATATCTCAAGAGACTTGACCATCAATAAAATTAAATGTTTTACAAAAGGTTAAAATATTAAAGGCAGCACCTGTTGTTTACTTTTGGTAACAAAAAATCATCACATCCACCCTCTTGAAAGATGTATAGCACCGTCACCCCCAATACAAAAATACTCCATATATGCAAGCTAAAGAAACTAAACCTGCATAAACTGTATGTCTAAGTTTAAGTATATAAGCAAACCGGAAAAAAAATAAGTAAGGAAAAGAATATGAATGATGGTGTTACCATCATCAGAAATGTCTCGTCGGAAATTAGGAAGTCGGCAAAGATAGTTGGAGGTTGAGGGATAAAGTGTGTGAAAAGAAATTGGGGTGAGTATGATGGAAATGTATAGTAGTTGGTTGAGTGATAAGATGAAAGATGGTAATAAGGTTTGGTTTAATGGATTTGAAGGGATATTTAGATTTGACTATAAAAATGTTGTTTGGTTTGAGAATTTCATTTTTCACTTTGGGCTAAATCAGGATTTTCGAGTGTGTGTAATTCCATACTACGGAGTATGTAGGTAGGTTTTCTTACATTATCTTTTTTTGGGCCCTTTTAAATCTCCATCCTTAAATTATTTGTTTTGGTACCTTTTATGTGATTAATTTTAATTTCAATTCTTATTTTAAATTATAATTTATTTTTAAATATTATTTTCTCTCTCATACATTAAATCAAAATTCAAATCTTAAACCAAATTTAAATTCAAATCTAAATCTTAATCATAAAACCATCCATAAACTAAATGGGCCCTAAGTTTTCAAAGGTGAAACAGTAAGCAACTGTTGTGTGCAGACGTGTCATTTTCTCAAAGCTCTCAACATTTAATAAGTAGATTTATTGTTTATAGATAAGTAACTAGTAGTGTTTTTTGCCGTTCGCTCCCCCCCCAGTACCCCTCACTCACATTATGTACCCCAACGTGGACACATGCATAATATGATTATTATCATATTATGTTTTTGTTATTGTTTGATAACCATATGTATTAAATAGGATTTTAGTTTAAGGTCACACCTTTTTACTCATTCTCTTTAATTTTTTTCAAATGTCATACGTATTATATATCTAATGTTTGACAAAATTTACTAAATCATTGCCACCAACCCCATCAATCGAAATCCAACGACAATTATTGTAAGATGATGAATTTAGCTTGCATTGAGCCATTAAAAGTTAAACTATAACCCTTTTAGCGACAGCGAAACAAAAAGTCATTATATTGATCTATATTGTATGAACATGTTACTTGTATGATTTTTAAAATCAATTCTATTAAGAGAACTTGTCATCATTTTGCAAAAAAACTACATATTATGAAAGTACTTAATTATTTTAATTGTTTAGAAGGGAAAAACTTGATTAAAGAAACATAAAGTGTTGAACAGTTCCATGATTGTGCACAACAAGTTAGGTCACCCGCGCTCTGCTGCGGGATGTTTGGCGGCCGGTGTTTTCGGTTGGACGTATTAGAAAGTATGTTTTTGTAAAAAAAAAAATATGGTCGTTAAGCAACAGACCGATTAAAACACTGTTTTGGGTGTCATTCAAAAAAAAAACAAAACTACGGTGACCGCTAGTAGGGGAAATGAGTATTATATAAAAAAAATTAAAATGATGGCATTTTTTCCCGTAATTTAAACACATAGTGCGAGGGGGTATTTCGTAAATATTTGAGGGTTATTTCGTAAATAGAAAAAAGAACGATCGGGCGGACCTGGTCGGGTCACCCTACAAAACCGATAACTAAAAAAATGCGAGTGAATATTTTGGAAAATAAAGCAAAAAAACAATTAAAAAAAACTGTTTTGGTGCATTCAAAAAAAAAACTAACGGTCGACCGCTAGTGGAGAAATGGGTATTTTATAAAAAAAATTAAAATGAGGGTGTTTAGTTCTATTGTTATTCATAAAAAAAACGGACCGGTGACTAAAAAAGTGCGAGAGAGTATTTAAAAACAAAACAATTTTTTTTTCTAAAAAAAAAAACCGATCGGACCGGGTAGGGTTGACCCGGCGTATTAAATGCACCCCGGTCAACCCGGTGCATTTAATGGACACTAAATGCAAACGGCCATTTAATGCATGCTTTAAAATGTTCGGACATTCATAAAAAAAACAGACCGATGACTAAAAAAGTGTGAGAGAGCATTTAAAAAAAGAAGAAAAAAAAAATTTCTAAAAAAAAAAAAAAAAAACCGATCGGACCGGGTAGGGTTGAGCCGGCATATTAAATGCACCCCGATAAAAAAAAGGAAAATTTTTTTGAGAAAAAAAAAATTTACTTTTAAAAACTTTTTGAGGGAAAAAAAGGCAAAAAAATGGTAAAAAAAAACTAACTGTAAAAAAAAATATTCATAAAAAAACAGACCGATGGCTCCGACAGTGCGAGAGGGTAATTCGAGAAAAAAAAAAATTTTATTTTAAAATTTTTTTTAGAAAAAAAAAAAGTTAAAAAAAAAGTAAAAAAAAAAGTCAATGTAAAGGAAAAAAAAAAAAAAAAGAGGGCACATTAAATTTCGAATCAAAAAGGACAGGTTGCATTAAATTTTTGACGGGCCGGGTAGGCTGCCTTTTGTATATAGTAATAATTACAAACACTACACACTACTTTAATCACTTTCACCTCAGTTTTCACTATTTTTCAGTTTTCACATCACTTTCATTTCAGTTTTCACAATTTTTTACGGTGAAAGATTACCCCTCCTTTTATTTGACTTTCATTTCATTTCTTCATAGAAAAAAACTTAAGAACACGAGTAATTTATAGTTTCATTCAGTTTCTTCCCTTCTCAGTCTAAAAACACAATTTGAGAACAGTAAAACATTTCAGTAACTTTAGTCCCAAAAGCAAAATTAATCAAAAAGAAATGAAAATCTCCGAAATATCAACATTATTTCAGTATAATAGAAAGCTTGTGACAATGTTTAAAAAAAATGATCTTTTAAAAATAATTACTTAAAAGAGATGCCTATCAAAAGTTGGAGAAAGAACACTTATTAAATGACTTACTTTCGAAAAAACTAGAACACTTCTGGAATTTCATTTATGAGTTCATTTTTTGTTTAAAAATCCTTAAAATTTCATTAGCTGTAGTCGAAAAAAGAAAATTTAATCAAAAAAGAAATAAATGAAAAGGCCTCAGAGATCTTGGTGGATAAAGAATCATCAAATGAGCTTAATATCTCATCAAGAGTAGCAAATATTATCCTTACATCACTGGCCACTAATATTAAAACAAAAATAATAATTAAAGCTTTAAAAAAAACATTTATAATAACATATGATGATGATAAATGAGTCAGAAATGGAAGAAGTTAAGATCACATTCCTCTTCAAATAAAAACTACTGTAAAGAGAAAAATCATTGGGAATCCGAATGATTTGTTTCATCATCCTAATTTATCATCATCTATAATAATAACATTTTATTAAAAAAATAAATGTATCTACCTCGTCACCGAAATCCAGTAGCAGAAAGGATTCAGGAGCTAAAGGTAGCCACATATAGAATTCAAAATATATGTGATTAAAATAACATTCAGTTTTGCCTAACGATAGATCCCTTAATCTACCGAAAACAATCAAGGGATTTGCAATATTAGGCGTAACTATTTAAACTACTAAAATATTTCAAACTATAAAGAAAAAAAGCTTTATTAAGATGAAAGATAATATACATCAGGCAGGCGGTGGTTAAGTTGTTGTTTAGGTTGAAGATCTGTTATGTAATTTTATAAACTTATACAGAGTTGGATAAACCGCTAAGGTTTTGCTGCGGGTGTTGTTGGCTTATTGATGTAATTTTGTAATGGCGGTTTTTTTAAAACCGGTTTTCTAATAACCGAAAACCGGTTTTAACCGATTTATTTGCATCTCTAGTTTGGTTATGCAAAAACCTAAAATGAAGATTCTTTAAATGGGTAACTAGGTGATTACCGTGCATAGCACGGAAATTCCTAGCGGCATATAATTAACGATATGCGATATTGTGTTTCGTGTTACGTTCAAAATAAGACGTGATAAGATCAAAATGTAATTGCCGAATTATACTTTTTCAATTCCAAGTGTTTTTATGTGTTATGCTCAAGTAAAGTTAATTTAATGGATGTGCTTAAAGCAATAATTAATTGAATACAACTTAAATCAATAATTCAAGCCACTTGACTTTTTCTTTAAAAGATTATCACGTTTCACAGAATTAAACACCAATATTAACAACATTAATTACAATAGTTGCCAATAAGTCCATTTCTACATAGGCAATGACGTACCTATAACATCCCAACTTTTATTTGTACAATGAATGATCAAAATCATTTTGCTGTAGCATGATGTTTTGCTAGCTTTGCAAGGACTCCAATTGCAAGTAAATTAATACAAGTACATGGCTTGGTACATGATGAAAATTCATCCGCGAGTCTATAAAGACATCTTCCCTGTTAGGACCTCCTAGGATGGCGCTCGTGAGTTCATTAGGATTAGGTGCATCCGTGTTAAACCAGTAAACAAAGCTCATCCCACAATTTACCTCTTCGGTTGCAGCCGTTAGTGAAATTGATGCGTCTCTATGATGCGCGTGAAGGGTTGGGTTATGACCAAATCCTATATTATTGATCTATTTTCCGGGTTATTTCCTAGTAGATAATCCATCTGCAACAAAACATCAATTTTAATTAGACCTCTTGTTTAGCGAAATCTATGATGTTGATGTGAGTAAAGGTTTTGTCACCACAAGTGACTTGCATATTGTGTCTAGCCAACAGATCACTATAAACACTGAAAAGAAGCGTTGCGGATGTAACGTATTGTGAATTTCCACCATCCATAAAATGAATCAAGCCTCATGTCAAAAGTTCGTCTTTAAGTATCTAATTTCATATATTTATGAGCCAAAATTTCGTGAAAATGGACCCGCGCGTTGCGACGGAAGCTAATTTATGCGTAATTCTTTTTTATAACTTAATAGTTTTTTTATTTTCAATGCCGAGCATGTTACCAAAACTAATGATCCATACAAGTAACTACATACAAAACTTCAAAACTATATGCAACTTGACAAAGTAAACAACTTCCAATGTGATCCATTTACAAAAAGTAATGTAAAATGCTCCATTTGCAGTTATTCCATTAAAAGTTTTATATAACTTTAAAAGTGTAATTAGATGCCCCTATAGTGATCACATATTCTATACAAACTTTACCTCGAGTATCTCATGCCCGAAGCTACTTTCTTTATATGCATTGTATTCAGGCTATCCTAGTGGAAGTTCCCTTTTGCAGGACCTGATGTGAAATTATATGCACAGAAACCATCCATGATCGAACCTGGTGTGGTTGATGGTTCTGGGAAGCTACCCGTTCGTCAGCATACTTAGCGACCATGTTTTTACGATTATCACTGTCACCTATTGGCTATTTGATCTCTCATAAGCATGAACCTGCAACTTTTCCAAGAATACATTGTCAAACACTTGCACCCTTTAAAAAAAATTCCATTAAAAAAGACATACACATAAGGGACAGGCAATACTAATGTTGCTCACATTGATTCTCGGCCTAAGCTGCCAATATCTAGAAAAGAAGGGCCTGAATTTGCGGGATGTTATAGGAGCCTGATCAGCACTTTCTTATATTTCCATCTCTTAACGTTGTTTGAATAACATTAAATAATACGAAGGTTTTATTAATGAATATTGTTAGAATATAAGTTATCTTTTATGTCTTGATCCTTTATCTATGTGTTATGTATACTATATAATAGATACACTAGTTTTATGCTAACAATATAAAAAAGGGTAATCATGCGATTCTGTTATATGGCAGGCGTATAAGGTCCAATTAACTTACCTCCAATGGCTACAGTTGGAGGCTCATCTTGACAACCACCAAATGCCTCTAATGTGACTCGCCAAACTTCAAGGGACGAGCTAGACTCTTGCCAAAGAATGACCCGCTTTCAGCTCATATAAACCGTATCGTTTTATAGAGTTAACATAAAAAACCTCTTTTAGCTCATATAAACCGTATCATTCTCTAGAGTTAACATACAAAAAATTAAATCAATCCTGTTTTCGTCATCTTATATGTAGTAAAGGTTCGTTTCTTGGATATATATTCCTTACCTTTATGTCCAGAAAATCAACAAAGTTGATGTGTTTGGTTGGTCTCCAAAGCAATAGAAGCTGTAAAAAGTGGAAGACAGGAAAAATAGAGTTCATCCAACAACAAAATCCAGAACATAAAGCACACTCAAAATGAAGCATTTCTCAATAGCCAAATCCATATATATATGAAAAAATATTATATACAGATTTTGCTACAATGTTGCAAGAAAACAAAGAGATATACAAAATGTAACCTGCAGCAATATTCAGTCCAAGGTGTGAATACTGTCATGGACCCAAATCGCGTATGGCTAAGACATTTGTTGGTTGGTCTACAATGGTGACAACAAAATACCTTTGGTCTCCATGTTATTCTTCAAGTTTTGAGACCGACTCAGTGATACGCGTTTGTTATCACTTCTAGAGGCATAGCTCGAAAGACTGAGTTGTATTCATTGGAGACTTGTTGGTCTTGAATGCCACCCAATCGAACCCGTTTTGACCAGAAATGCTACCATGGTTCAGTTCCTCGTCCAACACGGCTTCACCATTGTTTGACACCAAATGGAATTGGGCTTTTGGTAATATGACGTCGTTTCTTGCTGATTTTGATAGTATTTATAATTCACATTAGCATTTACCTAAGTACACACCTATGAGTAAACTAAAAACTTATTTTACATACTTGTAACAATAATCGATGTTTTGGTTATAATAACTAAATGAACACGGGTATAAAAGTCATAAAATCTATTACCTGGTTCGCGAGTTCTTCTGTTCCTCTTCTGTCGCTATTTGTCTAAAGTTCCATGAATGATTCTTTCCCGTAGTTATCAACTGACTTTTCTATCTGCCATACTTACACTGAATCGAAACACCCTGCTTAAAAATGTGAATCATGTCGAATAGGCACGAACTATAAGTTTAACCATCAAATCAAGAGGTTTAGGTTAAGAAACCATATAAATTGTATTGGCTCAGATTAATTGATGATGCGGCCGCACTCGCGGAGGTTGCTGAGGTGAGAAACTCTCACACTCTGCCATCCTTCCACTATCCGAGGCAACACAACATAGTCGAAGGATCATCACAGCAAAGTAAAATGCGATCACAGCCAATACTCAACTTATGAACACAGTTTATAAATACATTAAACGGTAACCTGGCAATTGGTTGGTATGAAGTGGCAGAGGTGGAAAAGTTCTTATATCAGTAGATTCAAAAATGTAAAAAAAAAGATTAAGTCAATTCTCATGTGCAGATTAAGCTTGTTTGACCTGAAAGTCAAACATCTTTTTTAACAGAGTTTGATTCATCCATTTAATGGAAATACCTTTATATTTTTGGACAAGTTTTTCTCCATCCAAGATCCTAACCAGTGAATCTGCTAATGTCACAAGTACTTCTGATGGATTCGATGAAGAAAACTGTAAATCAAGAATTGGTTAGGTTAATGTAAGGACTAATGTAATCGTGTAGATAAGATGCATTGAAAGC